>QTSX02002370.1:0-121103 GCA_014839935.2 Entomophthora muscae
AAATTGGATAGCTGTTGATTGGCTGTTAAACTGTTATTTTGCTATTTTAGGCTGCTCATACTACACATCTTGTGTGAGTTCATTTTATTTTGTGCTTGTGTAATCTCACTTCTAGATTGCTCAAGTTTTGTTTTACTTTAGTCCTTCTGTCAGTGCCTCATATGAATCCTGATTGGATTATAATATACTCTGGAATAGCATCCATCCATTTCACTTGTTGTGTCAGTTCATTTTGTTTGTGGTTTGAACTACACCGCTTGATGTTTGCTTTAATTTTGTATAATGGGTTAGTGAAATTTTGTTTTTGGTTTGACAGTTCATTTATTAACTGAAATTTTATAAATTAATTGAATCCTGAATCTTGCGCAACTTGCATTTTGTTTGAATCTGAAATCATTTTGTTTAAATCTGAATTATTTTTGCTTGTTGCCATAGCTTTTAAAACTACTGTATTTATACAGTAAAAATAAAATTATTTATAAAAAATTAACATATAGCATGATAGCTTACATTTTACTTTTTAAACCACCCTTTTATATTTATGTTCCAGTAGTAATATAGACATATAGTTATTATACTTTGTTATTAAGTGTTTTGGAAAGCCACCACAGAATACAAAAGAAAAAATAAATTACAATACAAAAATTAAGCATCTGCATCAGTGGTGCTGTTCTATGTGATTGCAGGCTTGGGAGCTTCTAAATATAAAATGCTAATCCATAAATCTAAAATAGTAAATTAAAGAATATAAAAAATAGTCACAATTGTTAAGCCTTTAGTTGATTGGCTGCCTGGAGAGGCACACAGGGATGAATGAATCAGTATGGCCATAAAACTTAGCCACAGTCTCTTCCAGAAGGGTGTGGATCCTGGCCTGGAGCAATCAAACAGGTCCTTGGTCCCAGTTAGGGTCCCTTGCTTGACAGCTTGCTTGAGTCACCCAAAGACCTCTGTGGTGATCCACATGGATGTTGTTTTGCAGGCGAGGGTTGATTTGGCTTCAAATAAAGACAATATGCTGAAGAGTGACAATGTGTGGTTAGCTGGTGACGCTGTAAACTAGTAGATAACATAGGGCTGCTAGGGGTAAGTAGGGGGAGCCTAGTAGGTAACATGATCTACTAGGATAAGTAGGGGCCTGCCTGGTAGGTAAAAAAGGACTACCAGGGGCAGATGTTGCCTCCACCCAGCAGAAGATGTTGGCTGCTTTGGGCTATAGTGCTTCACCCCGCAGGAAACTGTGGCTGCGGAAGGGTGAAGACTGAAATAGCAAGCAGGGAACTTTGTCTGTCTGGGGGGAGTAGGTTTTGGACCCCTGTCAGGTAACGCAGGCTGCCAGGGAGGGGAAGAGCTCTGAGGGCTCAACGTACCCTGATACACTTACAGGAGGTCTGTGAGCAAGCATCCTACCTAACAGACTGGTAGGGTGTCCTTGTTTATGCCCCTATGGGAGCTTTGGGGAAACTCAAGGTGAGCATTGGAGGGTATAGGCATGCTCAGAGGTGTCACCAAGGTGGCTTGCTTGGGGAAGCAAGCTGCAGAACTTGGTGTGATCAGGCCTCTTGGAAGTAGAGCTGATTACTCTGCAACTGAAAGCCCAGACTTCATCACCTGGGTGAGTAAAGACAACACATAGACATAGATTTATGGTTGAATGGCCTAAGTGGATTGCCACTTGTGAGGGCCCAGTCAAACGCCAGTTCAATGTAGACTCATGCCTGGGTCTACAAGTTCTGGTAATGGGGGCTGAGATAAAGAACTGAGGTGGTTCACAGAATTAACAGAGAAGACCAGCAAGAGGGACTGTTTGATCACAGCAAAGGCTAGTTGACAGACTGTTGATTCATATTGAATTGTGGGAACCAATATGGTTCAGTGTGTAGAAGGAAGAAAGGAGGTTCCTAGTAAGGATTTGGCTAGGAACTGGTTAAGAATAAGCCAAAGGACAAGAAGATTATGATGCAGGACTAGCTGATCATAATATAGGATGGCCAAAAGGACCAGAAGTTGATGCTGAAGAACTGAAGAACTGAGAGGATGAACTAGCTGGACTGAATGCAGAGGCTGGAAGAGCTGGTTTAGTGACTTTTGAGAGGAAATTTAAAACAGAAAAAGCAGTTAAAAAATAATTAGATACTGCCTGGTTATGATTAAAAAAGGATTAAAAATTATTAATAAAAAATAAAGAGAAGAAAAAATAACCTATAGTTTGTTAGAATTATATGTGAGTTTTAGAAGAAGAATTGGAGAGGAAATAGGCCAGAAAGAAGCTGGAAGGAGAACAGAGAAACTGTAAAGGCAAAAGAGCAAATTTTGCCAAGAACAACTAGGAGAGACAAAAAGACAAATAGCAGGCAGGCTTAAAGTTGCAAAATGTTGAAGGAAACGCGGAGAAACACAGGGAAGTGTTGAAAAATCAAAGGGTCAAAATTTGCCTAAGTAAAACATATGTGGAAGCACTTGAGATTTGCCGGGGAAACCTGTCAGAAATCACAGCTAAAACGTTCAAAACACGGAGCAGTTATTTACCTGGAACAAGACAGCCTCAGGTTTGAACCAGGGTCAAGGATGGATCATCCAGGGAAACCTTTTTGGCAAACCTATGGAATCAAGGCGTTTGATTGGCTGTAAGTCAAAGTTTATTCAATCAGTATTTTAAGGGCTTTAACTTGAGAGTTAGAGCCTAAAAAATGAGGGGCAGAAGCAGAAAATTCAGGGCTTTCATTGGCTGAAGTAAGTTTAAAGGTTTAAATTATTATAGAAGAAAAAAAACAGGATAGTTTAAGCTTTGAAGAACAAGAGTTCTAAGAGAGGTTTTTGGTCTGAAACAAGGGGCTATAAAAGGGAGAGCTATCTGAGACTCTTCAGGGACTGGATAAAGTGGATTACAAAGGCCACAAAAGCTACAGAAGGAACAAAAGACCAAGGATAGGAAGCCAGAGCTGGGATAGATTTCAGGAGCCTAAGATTAGAACACAGGAACTCACAACTAAGGTGCAGGAGCCCAAGACCAAAGTACAGAGGCCCAAGACCAAGGAGCAGGAGCTGAAGACCAAGTACAAGGAGTCTAAGAGATTTTTGAAGGACTCCAAGTATTGGCACAGACCCTTTATTACCCCATATCCCAAGGCCATATATCAGAAGGTTTCTACAGGGATCTTCCTTCTGACTGTGAATAAAGCGCCTATTACAACTCGTATCCAAATTTCCTGTGTAAGAGAGAGTATAAGTCCCATGAGTCAATTACCCCATATTTTCTATCCTGGCCCAGGGGATGAGGAATCCTATTGCCCAGGGTGCAGGAAGTTTGCCTCTAGTAAATCTGCCCAGAAGGAGTGGGAGAAGGTGACAAAGTATTTGGAAATGACAAATAGAGGAAGAGAGTTCATTTGGGGAGAGTTTGCAAGACTATTACAGGATTGGTATCAGCCCACAGAAGGGCTGGCGCCTGCTGAAGTACAAGTGTACAGTGGAGACGCTCACTTAGTAATTGTGAAGATACTAGAGGAGTTTGCCCTTATGCAAGCCAAGTATAAACTCCTTACCAACCCTTCACCGCTGTTGGAGGATGACAACTCCTCCAAGCTGGTCCCTGGCTACAACCCAGGACACACTTTAGGGACTGGTGACCAGGAACCCCACAATCTCCTTGATGGTATTTAGGAATGGGGAATAGGCAGGAAGGAAGAAAAGGCAAAAATTTGTGTGGCCAATCTCTGGGGGCCAACTGCAATGCTAGTGTCAATAGTTGGAAATTCCTCAAGAATATCTGCCACCTTATGGAGGCCAACATTATCCAGCACAATGACATTGATGAAGCCCAGGCTTGTACGCCTCAGGTGCTCCCGGACCAATTGGAGGAATGGCAAGAAGGTCCGGCTATTGTGAGATCTCAATATCATTTGGTACATCTCAATCCCTTTTGGGCCAAGGAGAGCCACCATGGAATATGCTGTGGCGTGGACTGCAGCACACTGAGCTACTTTGCCATTGGAGCCTTTGGGGACATAGCCATATATATTCCACATAGACAAGGCAAACACTGATTTGTCAATGTAATAGAATTTGAATGTCCCCTTGGCTTTGAGGACAGTATATGCTTCAGCATATTTTTTCCGGGCCTTGATGTTGTCAGGGCTATTTCTATTGTAGGGGAATACCCTAAGTTTTCCCCACAAAAATTGCAGACTATTCACCAGATGATAATAAAAGGAAATTGAGGCCTTGACCCCAAAAGTTTACTCAACTATTGCCTGTATATTTTCCAGTTCAAGATGGCAATCTTGGGCTATTCACTGGCAGATTGCCCATTTGTGCTCCTTGATGAGTATGGTGGGAACATGCAAGGATTTCTCCACAGCAAGAACTCTCCTGATATTGATGTATCTATTGAAGGTTTTTCTGGCATATTTGGTATCCACCCTGACAAGGGCTGTGGCCATCTTGTAATTACCAGATTCCTTCATCAGTGTGAGAAGGATGATGCACTTGATGTCAGGAATGAGCTTCTGGGAGGCTTGGTGGGCCCAGTTGAACTGGGATCCTGCTCAGGGACTGGCACAAAAGGCATGGGCACCTTTTTATAGAACACAGCAACCTTTTTTAGCACCTGCTGCCTATCTGTGACTTGGAAAAACTTGGGCCCCTAATATCTTCTTGGTTGCTGTTGCTGACATAGGGCTTTTAGCTAGTGTCAAGTACAGGCTTCACCTTCTCCAGCATGGCTGAAAGGACCAACTCTTGGCAGTACACAGCATCAAACACACACAAAGTAAGTTATATCTCCTTGTTTCTAACTGTTTTGGTAGTGGTGACCTTGGTAGGCTTCTGGTTCAGCTTGGGGACCCAAGGGTTGATGCTCCACATCCTTGCATGTTGTGCTCCTTGAACTGGTTGTGTCAGTGCAGCGTCACTATTAAACTCTCCTCTCCCATCTCCTTCCGGAGTAGGCACTTGTGTTGCACTGACTCAATTTTTTGACCTGCTGGGGTGACCACAACTGTGGCACACAAAGGGTGTATTGGTACTCTGTTTCTGTGTTCCTTCCATCTTAAAATTTAATAAAATATTAAATAAAACTTAATTAAGTTACAACCTTAGTTTTAATTTTTGCTTTTTATCTAAATATGAATATTTAATTGGAGTTTTCCCCAACCAACTACCCAAGTATAGATTCTCTATTTCTTAGTTGTTTTTGGTTTTACAACACCCATTTTAGAATACCCAAAATAATTTTCACCCCTTTTCCCAGATTTTATGCCATATTTAAACACCCAACACAATATTTTTAAAATTTATGTTTCAGATCTTGTGTCTTATTTTAGATACCTTGGTATCATTCCTGATTACAATCTATTGCACACAGCAATTGAGTGGTTTTATTTACATAGTGAGTTGCTATTGTGTTTTGTTTTTGGTTTGAGTTTTGACTAACCACACTTGGGTGTATTTTGTCACCAATTTATATAGTAAGCATGTGTAAAGCAAAGATCAACTCACACCGTTTTGTTTGTGAATCCATGTATTTCAGTTTGTATTTTGAATAGTTTTGTTTGGCATGTGAGCACTTTGTTGCTGTGTTGACCCATTTTGTCTACTAACCCAAAAAGCCCTGTTAACAGAGTGTATATTTTAACCTGATAGCTGGAATTTGCTTAAATCTGAAGTCATTTTGGTTAAATTTGAGGTATTTTTGGTTGTCTCTATAGCTTTTAAATCTACTGTACTTTGTTGATTATTGGATTGCTCTCTTTTATAGAGAGGATCTTGGATTAGGATTATGAGCATGTGGGTAGTTCTGGGTCTTAATTCATGGTTGTGTTATGACATGGCTTAATATCACAGCATTTAGGAAGCTCCTCCAACTGCATTACTGAAATATCCTATAATCAGATAATTAGCAACACAGTTGAAGACCTCCAATGTGATCAATTATCTATAAATCACTCAAGAGAGCACTAAGAGAAATATAGTGTTGAGTATATACTTCTGGGAAGTATAATAAACAAAATAAAGGGGTAAATTATGAGAATGATACTTTATTGATATGACTTTAGAGTATTATATAATATCATGGAAAGCTATATACTATCCATGTATGTCATGGTAGTCATAGAGCTTGTCTGGGTAATGTTTTATTTAGGATTCAAAATTCTTGATCCCCATATAAGATGAACATCTGATAAGAGTGCCACCAATTATTCATTAATTGATGGATTTCTCAGGAATATTTTTTCCAAGAGGGAGTAATCATAGATGTTGTGACAATAGAAATATATGGGTAGTGATTTATTACACAGTGTTTCAGTGAACACAAATAAATTTTGAATATTCAAAAATTGTGAATCCCCAGAATTGCCTTTAAATACCCAATCATCACAAATAAAACTTGGTCTCTTGATTAAACAATTATTACCCATATTACATATTTTTTGTTCACACAACAAACTTTTGAAGGTAACAACTTACATTGTGTACTTTTCTTTACTGTTGTATTATTGTTGTTTCCTGTATGCCTGTTTTTGCAATGTCTGTTTCCATATCTTTGAATACTGTTGTTGGCTCTTCTGTTTGTCCTCCCACTTTATCCTCTGGTGTTGTTCTGCCCATTTCATCCTTCATTGGTTATCCCCTGTCTAAATTCCTTGTTACCCATCAACTTTCTCACTCTAGTGAAAAAGGGTATAGAGCTTGGCTTTACACATTTAAAGACTATGCTGATCAGTTTCACCTAGATGACTCTGCCTGTTTGACTAATATTGGTTGTTTTCTCTTGGGAGAAGCCCACATATGGTACCAAGACATCCAGGTGTCTTCCTGGGCTAACTGAAAAGCCCAGTCAAAGCTTTGCTTTGCTGAACATGAACCTTATGTTATTCATCAGTTAGGGCTCATAAAGATGGTTATTTTCTAGCCCTTGTAAGAAATTTTAAATGTTTTCTTAAACTTGCTAATGAGAACTTCTATAAATACTTGAGGTGGAGGTATTAATGAACTGTTATCTTTGTGAGGCCCTCTACTGTAAAAAATTGTCTAATACCTTACTAGTAAAAAACAGTGTAAAAGATGGTGTGAAGTTGTTTGGTGTATGAATTAGCTGTTGTGTGCCTCATTAACAGGAGGAGGTAAAGGTTGGGTCTCCTAGGAGCAAAACCAAATAATGTCTATTGATGTCAAGTAAAACAGGAACTGGGTTTTCTGGGGGTAGGTCTCTTTGAGCCACTTTTTGCCTTTAGGCTAGACAAGTGTTAGTTCTGCTTTACTATATTGTCAAAGTGTTTAAAGACATCTAAGCTTTTTGAGGAAAGCACAATCTACATGTGGTAGAGTCCTTCAGGATAGTGCACTAAGGCCTTGACAAACACACTGGTTGTGAGTAATCTTCACTTAGCGCAGTAACTCAGGGTGATGTGACTAATCCCTGCTGCCTCATCCACCAGTATTCTGGCACCCTGAGGGTTTAATCATGATGGGTGGCAAACAAAAACTAAAAAACAATACTCAAAAAAAACTGTACTAGGAACCACAAAACTATCATTACACACTTTAATATCCTCATTTCTATCTGTTCCTTTATCAATGCCTTAACCACATCATATTTTATCATAGCTCAGTCTGTCAAACCCACTTCACCAGAGGAAGCCATAACATTAGTTCACAATAAATATGAGATCTTTGTTGAACAACTAACTGACAATAGGGCCAAATAGTCCCCCAAGTAAAACCTCTTTGTCTCCAAATCTAAAAATAACAAAGCCAAAGATATTGCTCAGGAGGTGAATGCCAGCTTTAATTTGATAAAATGTCAATTTGACCCATGTTTATGATCCAAGACCAGGTTAAACAGCCTAAACCAATCCTCCTGCTAACTACATTCCTAATGTGACCAAAATAGACCCCATAACCCATTCTGCTACAACTGATCTAAAAGTGGACACATATCCTAAGACAGTACCAACCTCTACTCTATTTGAAAGAATTCCTCACATTCCAACTTTTTGTGCAAAATTTCTTATGTTGTCCATACTTACTGTGGTCAACAAATATACAAAAGAATCATTTCTGGAATTACCTAGGATTGAACGCTCTACACATCAGGAACTGAAATACCAGAAGTACACATACTTTACCAGAACTGTCAGGGTGAAGTAGAGTGAGAGATTGTTGTAATCAATCAAATGAGGAATGTACACCTAAATTAGGATGACATTACCAATGAGGAAGAGACAGTGTGTGTTTACTTGGAAATGATAACCCTTAAAGAGTGAATAAGGAAAGGTGCAGGAGAAGATTATGCACAAATACAAAAATAAGACCTTAATTTGACTCAGAGTCAAGGAATCAGCATCATAGATAGGTTCACATTAAATTTTGCAAGTTTCAGGGATCATTTTGTTAGGAGGAGGAAGATTCCCAGGAAATTGCAAAGATGAGAAGGCAAAATCTAGTAATCTGGTTATTAGAAATCTGATTGGGAAATATTGGAATAAGTGAATCATGAGGCAGGATATTTTATTTGGGAAAAATATCAGACTACTAAGGTAGTTTGGTGGAGAAAATTATTACTTAAAGCCTTTGAGCACATCTTGATGAGGTGGCCTCCTTGTACACAATATTTAGACAGCTTACAGATGCCACCAATGGTGATTCTTTAAGTTGTTACCTGACCTCCTTTGAGGTCAGGATTTGAAGACCAGCAGGTCAAAAGAAGAAAAATTGGGTGTGAGGCATCTGCACTCCACTTTGACCCAATTTTCTGTGCCACCACCAACTTATAACTGATTTTTAGATTTAAATCTACAATCACTACAAGCAGGCAGGGCTTTGGACTGGGTCTCCCCAAGTGGCGGCGCTTTGGCAGAGCCACACCTGGGAAAACTATGGCTGTGACAAGAACGTGATAATCTCAGTTCCTGCCTTCAATAGCTTTTCAGTGAAAGGATTCTTCCAGGCCCTCTCCTCTACACCTTGAACCAGTGACAATAATATCATTCCTGCCCATGTAGCCCAATGACTTTGCAGTGCTGCCTTGGAATTGTTTGTAGGAGCCAACAACAGCAACGCCACAGTGTGGACTCAGTTAGCCCAGAAAAGATGTCACAAATGGAGTGTCCAACACATTTCTGGATTGAAGAGATATCCATTTTCCTGACTCATGATGCAGGCAACTGGGGCAATAAGTGGCATGAGAATCATACTGAGAAGTACTGGTATACTTTCAAATGAGACTTCTTGGCAAGGTTTGTAATAAAGGGCACCACTCTCATGATCATTCACCAGGTGAAGAACTTGACACAAAACTGCACTGTTAAAGAGTTAAAAAGAGCCTACAAAGAGCTGCACATATGTGCTCTCTCTAAGATGGCCTTTGATAACCCTGCCACACACCTCATGTATTACAATGTGCTCTAATATCATATAATGTGATACATTGTGTTAGAGTGAAACAGTAAGCTGCATGATTCAAGGACAAACAATGAGGGTATAATAAACAAATTGTGAGTTTCTTGAGCAACAGGAGACCAAATTGGGAGGACAAATTAATCATCTTGGAGCCAGCAGCAGTGTAACAGAAGATGGAAGTGAAAATTGTCAGAATGAAAATGATTTTCAGGGTTAAATTAGAGAAAGAATCTAAAGGTGTTGTCATGAAAAGAGCAGGCCTGTCAGCCGTCATAGAATCAATGGCAACCTTGAAAGCTACAGAAGCTAGTTTCTTGAGGACAGGGGCAAACAGCCCCAGGTGATTCCACACTTTTTTAAAACTTCCTTTTTATTTTAGTGAAATTAAGCTATATAGAAACAAGTTTCTAGAGGGGAATGAGAAAAGTCTTAAGGAAGTTCAGGATGGGGGAGGAGGGGATTCTGTGGCATCTTATTGGCTGATAAGAATATTTTCAGCAGTGGGAGGGTCTGCATTGGAATTCAAGTCAATGATGTCATAATTCAAAAAATTCTGTGGCCAGCAGGCCAAGCGCTGCCATCCCCAAATAGTGTATAACACGTAATTTTCTTGTCATAATTATTTGGAGAAAAATAAGGCAGGTCTATATTTTCCAGGGCTATTTGGGCAACCCCAGCTTTGACCCCTTTTTGTCTATGACAGCATTTAAATCTTCTATTTCTCTCAAGGGTTTGGCAGGGGTCTTTTCTGGTTTCTGGTCTTGCGGGGACACACTATTTCTTCCATTTAGTTTTCTACCGTAACACATTGAATTAGATCAAACACCTAACAAGCATCACAACAGAAACAATGGGCAGTCTAACTGTACACACTTAATAATTACAGCCACCCAAGGTAAACAGGATGAGAGAAAAGTGTGTTAAGAGCAAAAAGCCATCCAAGCTGTTCCTGAAAACTGTAAGCTTTTCCCAATGATGAGTACCAACCTGAAGATTTCAACCAATGCCCAATGATCTAGGTTGTAAATTCACTTTCCCTTTGGCCTTAGATAGGACAGTTTTCCCTCAATACTCAAAAAATCCAACTAATGTCCCGCCAAACCTTTGAACTCATTGGCAGACTTAGCTCACACTGTCAATGAGCTCTTTGTTTTATTGTATCCTTCCCAAGCCTCTCCATCCTTGTCCAGCTTCTCTTGCCCAAAAGCAGAGAAATCTCTGAAAAATTGATCTTTTAATTGTCCTGGTGCTGTCTGCTTTTAAAAATTATCATGAATAACCAATCAAATGGTAACACATCATTCCTTGAAAAATAAAATTTATCAGGTACAAATTCCACACATAAATGTCTCATAGTCCACACCTAATCAGATTCTGTCCTGGAAATTATGGGAAAACTTACAGTCTGTCTGACCAAGGGTGGAAATTTTTATTCACTAGCCAACCAGGAAGCTCCCCTGCTTCTGGTAGTCCCAAATGTTAAGCAACTCTCCCCTTAAAAGTCAAGTAGGCCCATTTTGGGTCCCTGCTTGTTTATTTTTACTAAATGAAAGTATGAAATTTTCCAACATTTTGATTTGGACTCTTGTTTAAAGTTCTTTATTTTTAAATTGTTTGTAAAATTCTAGCTTTGTTTAATTTTTCTTTCATTCCCAGGACTACAGCAGCTTTCTTAACTCTCCTAGGAGTTAATGTTAACATTGAGTCAGCCATTACCTGCTTTTGCTTTTGAAAAGTAAACCAAACCCTGTTATTTCATTTAAAAATCATTTTAAATTATTACTCTACTTTTAAAATGTACTTGCTTTACTCAAATTTGACTTCAAATATCAAAGTTTTAAAGTCTTTTCAAGGCTCCCAAAACCACTGAACCTCATTTTTTCAGTAAAACTACCCCTAGTTGCCTGTTTTCTTTTTTTTGGTCCCCCACTGGTATTAACAGACTCCAAATTTGTTAAAGCATCAGAAAAGGATGCTCCCTGCTATGAAATTTGTTGTCTTTCCCTGAAACCTGCATTACTACTCATCTGGATCACCTCTTCAGAACTTTGGCCCTGGATTTTCCCCCTCTCTTCACCTGGTAGATGAAAATTCTAACCAACTCATTTACCTGTTTGATGATCTCCCTGAGAGGGCTCAGGATCTTCTCTACCTTGAAAGGCCTGTTTAAGAGTCTTACTTGTTACAATGTAGAATTTGCCCTTCCTGATAATTTTTCTGCCCCTACCTAGCCCAGAAAATACTTTCACCAGTCTATTTTGAGGAGAAAAGCTTGCCTACTCCCCAGGATCTGCCAATATTTCCATAATATACCACAAGTGTACCCCCTAGTTGCTTACTGGTATGCTGCTGATGGGGTTTGATGCCTACTCCCCCAGTTGTTCCCCGCCTTATCTCTCTGGATGCCCATTTGAATATCTATCCTAGTCATACACTAGATGACATCCTGGTGAATTTTCCCATCAGGATGAGAGCTGAGCTTAGTGATTTTAGATCCTCTCTCTCACACAGGTACCATCAAAAAAATCTGGTACTCTACCCAATTGCCAGACATCCAAATAAATTGATATCCCATTCTTTCTGCTTTTTGAAGTCACACTGGTTTGGTGCTCTTAGATTCAGGCACAGATTTTACCCTAGTAAACACCAACTTTGTTAACAAGTTCAAGTTAGCTAATGATCCTTTGTGGATTAAGAACATAGTTTTAGCTGATGAACATCATATTACTTTTACCTGGGAGACTGCCCCTTTTTCAATTTCCCTGAAAAACCTTCATTCTACCATCTAAGAAACTGCCATTGACTTCCCCAGATTTAAAGTGGTTCTTGTCCTGGGCTGGCTAAGAAGAAACAATACTCATGTGTACTAGATCACATCAGTAATGACCGTCAAAAAAGAAGGAATAAATCACCTGATATACCCAGACACAGTGAACCAACTCTTAAGGGATCATGTGTTTGTACATATAACTGAGACCCAGGAAGAGAAGGGAAACATCAAGGTCATTGACTGGAACTCCTTCCAGTACAAGATCATACAGTTTAAAAATAAAAAAGACAATATTACCCTCTAAGACCTAAAAATAATTTTGAAGCACCCCAAGATCTTTAAAGAGCCCCTAAAAGAACTACCTCTTGAGAAAAATATCCAAAATTCCATACAGCTAAAGGGTGCTGTGCTCAAGGCCTTTCCTGTGAGAGAGGGGGGCTGAACTAAGTTTGGCTCCCATCCTGGTGAAACAAACCACCAGGATGCCGCCCAGTGGAGGACTGGGACAGCCGCTCAAAGGGGGGGGGACCACAGAGAGGACACGGGGGACAGTTGAGGGAAATAAGCATTCAAGCCCATCAACATCAGTCCGGCAAGCAACCATGGGGTGCGGGTGGGAGTGGGATGGAACACCTTGGGGACCTTAAGAGGTACCAAATTGCTCTTTCCCAAGCTGGGGAGGGGAGGCATTGAGGTCTTATCTCCCTCAGAGGCGGGCAATATGTGATCAACAACATCCAGATCCAGGTCATTGCATGTCAAGCTCTTAACCACGGCCTCTCCAGAAAAGAGAAGACCACTGGGAAGATTCCAGAGCCTGGAAGGATCTTCACCCACAAGCCAGGAAGAAGAGGAGATTTCCCCCACAAGTCTGGCAAGGTGGACCACAAGAGCAGCAGAAATGGAGCCAAGGAAAATACCACAAACTTCAAAACAGGGAGTATCATGGTTGTGATCTCCACAAAATTTGGAGAAGATTGATGGGATTTCCTAAACTGCAAACAATAGAAGTGAGGTAAACAGAGGCACACACAAGCAAGAAACCAGGCAGGGAACAGCAGAGTGGTCTTGGGGAGCTTGGCAATGATCTTGGGTAGCTTGGATGAATCAAAACGGAAAGTGGGTTAAAAAACAAAAGAATTATAAGAAAATTAAAAGTAAAAGTAGATTTTATATTGATTTTAACTATAGATTTAGAGTTTGAGCGTGAAATTCAAAAGCAAAAGTAAATACAATAGCGGCTATATGCTTGAGTCTGTTTTGATGATCCCAGAAGAGGGGCTGAGTTCAAAGAGGGTTGCAGTAAGATAAATGTGAAGAGAATGACTAACACTTTTAAATCTAGATGGTAGGAACTCCAAAACAGGGGCTCCAGGCAACACAACTTGAAAATAAAGTGCAAATAAACCAAACTTTTAATGATATTGGAAAATAGACAAGCAGGGGACTGAAAGTCCCCTTGCTGTGTTAAAAGGAGTGGGTTGCAAGGGGATGGAATCACATGACCTTTGGCTCCAGATCCAATTGGCTGGGAGAGAAATTTTGCTGGGCAGGGCCAGGGGGACTGGAAAGTTTCACCCTAATTTCCGCGGTCCCATCTGATTGGCTAGAAGAAGTCCCAGGCATTTGGAGCTCACTTGAGTTTTTGAGTGTCAATGTAGCGACCTTTGATTGTTTGGCTCTGATAGTTTTTAAAAGTGGGCAACACCAGGCCAACAAGTAGTCTAAATTAACCAATGTTTCTTCCCAGGAGGGAGCAATCAAGGGCAATGGATCCGTGGGGTAGGCTAGGACAAACCTCTCATCAACTGTGTGTGCTAAATCCTCTAAAGAATGAAGGGGTTTGGTTGACATTTTTGGACCTTTCTTGGTGCGGCAGGGGAAGATTGTGCAATCCAATGCCAGGGGTGGCAGTGTTTTTACATTTCCTATCTACTTTCTCATCCCAAACAAGGATGCGGCTCTTTGCACCTATCTAAAAGAAGACTTAGAAAAAGGGTTCATCTAACAATTTCAATCAACCTTTGGAGCAGCTGTATTCTTTGTGGCCAAAAAGGACAGCTTCTTATGACTAGTTGCCAATTACACAACCCCAAAAAAGTCATCATATAGAATTGAGACACCTTACTTATGATTAATGACCTCTTTGATGCACTTTTTGGTTCCAGTGTATTTTCTAATATTGATCTTACAGCCAGCTATAATCACATTCAAATAAAGGAAGAATACATTACCAAGACTTCCTTCCATATCAAGTATGAGTTTTACAAGTATGTTGTCCTCAACTTTGAAAAGACCAATGTGACATCTAAATTTGTCATGTTTATAAACAAAGTGTTTACATCCCACATCAGAAGACATGCTCTTATTTATCTGGACAACATCATTGTGTAAAACCCTAACATTGAGCAACATCACAAGGAGCTGAAAGCAGCCATTGCCACCCTAGCTTGGCACAGATATTAGCAAACCCTCAAATGCCAGTTTATCAGAGAAAATTACTGTTCTTGGGCCACATAGTGTTCACAGACAGTGTGAGAGGGGGGCTAAACTAACTAAGTTTGGCTCCCATCCTGGGGGAAGAATCCATCAGGGCACCATCCAGTGCAGGACTGGTATGGCCATTCAAAGTGGTTTCCAAAGAGAGACGTAGCAGATAGTTGGGGAAAGTAGTAATCTAGACCCATCAAGATCATCCCACCAAGGAACCAGGGGCACGCTTGGGAGAATGCTCTTGGACCTCCAGACCATCTTCTTGGACCTGAACGCCAGGGTCTATGGAGAGGAAAGCATTGGGGAGTCCAAGCTTGGGGGTGCAGAGGGGGCCAGTTTGAGGGCAGAATACTTAAGATCATTGCAGGTTAGACTTCTTACTAAATTTTCACTGGTAGCCATAATGTCCTGAGCACATCTAGGGATGTCCTAAAACATGTGCATAAATTGAGTAGGGTCACTTCCCACCTAGTGAAATGAATAAGAAATATGGCTCCAAAGATCTGGAGAAGTAGTTCCTATCATCACCAAGACAGGTGCCAGGGTAAAGGCTACTTACATCATCAAAGAGACCAGCATTTGAAAACAGAAGGAAAATCAAAAATTAATGCCTTTACAGCTTTTCTGAAACAGAAAGAAAACCAAAAATTAAAGTTTTTACAGCATTTCAAAACAGAAACTGAAGATATGGGAGCACTCTTACGACAGGGATCTGTTGGAAGTATTTCAAACTGGAAGAGAAAATGACCACATGCTATACACTTAAAACAAAGAGCAGGAGGTGCTACTGTGAACTATATAGAATGAAAGCAATGGCAAAGCAGACAAAAGACAAATTCAAACTTAAATTAAGTAATTATAAAGAGTATAATACTAAATTTAAGGTTTGAACTATATTTTTGAAAGCAATAGAGGTAAGCATATAGAACAATACTAACTTTACCCCTAGGAGCTCTGAAAGAGACAACAGGAACCAGGGAAGGGCTGGAAAGGTAAGGAATGATAAGAATATTACTAACAAAGCCAGAGATCAAAGGGGACTAAGTAAAGAGCCCCAAAAATCAAAACTCAAGATAGGAAAAGTTTGAACTTTATTTTAAAAGAATGAGCAAGCAGGGGACTGAAAGTCCCCTGTCTTGCTTTAAGTGACATGATTGAAATTCAGGAGTCACTTCACTCAAGTTGCAAATATGATTGGTTGCAAGAGAAATTTTGCAAAGACAAATCCATTGAGTTAGAGGATTTTGCAATAATTTCTGGCTTCAAAAAAGTTGATTAGCTAGTGTATATGAAATGGTTCAAGTCAGCGATTAGCCCAGTAGAATTGAATTTTTTTGATTCCACAGTAGCGTGACCTGATTGATTCTATTTAATTTGTTTTAAATGTGGGCAAGCCCAAGCCAAAAAATAATCCAAATTAATCAGAGATTCCTCCCAAGTAGGAACAGAGTTCAAAACATCAGTGTTTGCCATCTGGGAAGGGTATGCCAACACAAATCTCTCATTGATTGTATGGGCTAAATCCTCAAGAGGATTAAGAGGCTTGGCTGGCTTTGGAGCAGATTTTTTTGTGTGTTGCAGGAAGATTTTCCTATCCAAGGCTAAAGGGGGGAGTGACTTTACAATTGGGGTTTGATCCCTGTAGTTGAGGTTTTTCTATGCACATGGTCAACAGGAGTTTGTCACTTGTGACACACATCCCAACATTGTTCAAGACCTCAAAGGGCCAAAGCTGGAAATATCAAGCAAGGTTTCACCCAGGTCAGACCCCAGGTACTCCACGCTAACAAGGGTCAAGAAGACAGAGAGGAAAAAGAATTACAAGATATGTTTGTCTCTCTGAAAGACAGACATGAAGTTGGTGACAGAGTCTGGGTAATGAATATGGACAAGAGTAAACTAAAATCATAGAAGGTAGGCCCTGATATAGTTCTTAAGGTAAATGACAACAATACTTACCTGTTACAAGGCATGGGCAAAAGAAAACAATATAAAGTCCTGCACCATGAAAAACTCCACTCATGCAAGGCCCGTCAAAAACAACACAAGACCATTGTCCTAGCAACCAAACAGCAGCTGATAGAGTATGGTGCCTGCATCCCTGACCACCTTCTCACAGTTCTTTCAACAGAGAAGCCAACCTTTATCTAGGAGAGTTTCAAACCAGTGGGGCCAACCCCCAGAAAATTTCTGCACAAGAGATCCTGTGTCACTCAGACTGACTTCCCCACAACTTGAAGCCAAACTCAGAAGTCAACTCAAATTTCTAAACAAGGAAACAAGGCCCAGTTACAATCTCTATTTGGTGAACAGCTTGATTTGGTTCTTGACTCATTATGTAGATTAAGCCACCCCCTGTTCAATCCAATTGATTGATTATCATAATTATGTTACTCAAAAATGATTCCCCTAAACTATATAAGTGATACATATCAATAAAAATAGTTATATAGTTTCCAAATAATTTCCCTTTGTAACTTTCTAATATAGCACAGCTACTACAATGGGCACTTTGTTCACTTTGGCCCAGCTCCAGTTAGCTTTTGGCTATAAGCCACACTGATCAAAAGATATTTAACATATTCAAACATGTTGAAATTAGCATGTTGGCTATGGTAGCTGTCAGGAAAACAACCTTGGTCAGCCAGCCTGTCAGAATTGGAGATAGGCCAGGCTGCAGGCCAAGTGTGCAAAACCCATCATAGGCCAGGTGCTAACTTGAAAAGTTACAACATCATTCTTTCAAACCAGGACCAGGGGCCAGGAGAAGGAACTATAGTATCTATTACTACTGAAAGAATAATATATAATATTTTAAATAGCCTTTTAGTGTTGTCCATGGGAAGTTTGGCAGCAGATGAAGGTATAGGTTTGGGAGTGAAAGGGAGTTATAAGCTTAGTTGATAGACCAGGAGGTAGTTATACTTATCTTTGAACAGATGGGGTTCAGTAATAATCCAAGAACTCTTTTTGTTGAATCTTGTTAATTTCTTAGTGCAGGCCAGGGGGTTTCTTGCTAATATATTATCAGCAGTGTATTCTTTATACTCTGGTTTTAATGGATACTCAGTGAAGTGGACAGGTCCATAAGGAGTATATTGTAGATGTAAAGCTGTGAGTGATGGGACTGGTGGGTGGGAGAGATTAGTGTTGAACTGACAGATTACTAAGATCAAATACAGTAATAATTAGAAAGCTAATATCTCATAAACTTTGTTTCAAAATGGTAATAAAGTCTGGCGCAGGGTCTAGAGGTTCATATAGTACCCCCTACCAGACTTTAATTCTAATGATTAAGATTCAGTTGGTCAGAAAATGGAAATTTGGGCGGGCAAGACAACCAGGTTTAAGGGCGGCAAAATGGCACAGGTGCAGGGCAAGTGTTCATTGGCTAAGTTCTTCAGAAGAGTTGTGTAAACCTTCTGTTCTAGAGCATTATTTCTAGTGGTGGCTTGCTGGTTGATGCCTTTTTCAGAGACAAGGTTATGATTGGTTACCAAGGCAGACATCAGGCCCATCAGACCAATGACAGAGGCCTCCTTGTCTTTATTAAGCAAGTGACTGTTATTTGTGGTATGTGTCACTGCTTGTCACAGTAGTTCCCATAATGCCAGGTATAAACCATCCTAGCTGTAAAACAGGGAAATCACATAAACTATTGCAAAAATTGTTGGAATTGAAGGATCTTAATCAAACTATCAATCAAAAATGAGTTACAGCTGCACCAGTTTATCCACAGGATCCAAATCTTTGTACCAAAATGACACTGATAAATAGACATAATCTGAGGGTCACCTGATACTGTCATGGCCAGTGACAGTCATGTACCAAGATATTGAAGGGGAGCTCAATCCATCCAGATAACATGTCACAAGGGCCCAATGGAGGAATGGAGCAGAAAAGGTTAGGTAAAGCAATCCAGTGGCTAAGGAGCAATAGGCACCAAGGTTGGGAATGACAACTTTAGCCAGACTGAGGATGGTCAGAATGACCATTCCAGCTCTACTGTGATCATAGGGCTGAGGGAGAGGAGAAGCAGGGGAGTCATAGGGAATTCCAGCCATTCCAGGATCTTGACCTGGCTGGTAGTCCATGGGTGTAGGTATAGGGTGGTACTCTAGTCTTCTAGTTTGACTTCTGCTCAAGTGGTGTATAAATTGAAATTCTAATAAAGCAAACAAAACTTAAATATTCATTCACTTTATTTGACATTGTCTGCATTTGATTTGAGTGTGGGGAAGTGGGTTTTATACCACTCATCTGGTCTACCTTGGAAAATATTACCTCCTATTTTTGATGAGCCTTTGATGTCCCAACTCTTGGGTACTGGCTTCTGGGCAGTAATGGGGAGCAGCTTAGGAAGTGAGGATTGGGATTTGAGTGACTTGGTCTGGGCAGGGGAATTCTGTTGGTAGCTGGCAGATAATTGGCTGGTTTCATCAATCTGGATTTCACTTGGTTAGGTGATGAGGTAATTTCTTCCTCAGGTTTGGGATTGACTGCAAGAATTTCTGAGTCTTGCAGCTTAACTGAGTTGCTGTTCACAACCAACTTATTGGTTGCATCAACAGCATCCCCAGTGGCTGCAAGATGGCCTACTAGCACATCCGTGCAACTGGATTGATTTGAGGTGGCAGGAACAACACTGGAATTAGCTACAAATTTTGGAGCAGGAACCAGAGGATTTAAAGACCTGCTGGTTGAATTCTGTAGCAGATCTTCTTGATAACAGATCTGCTGCAGAACCCAGCAGATCTGGTTGAGACTGGCATTGGGTGCTCCCAGCCCAATTATAGCATTGGGACTGGGTGCCCCAATGCTGTTGGAAGCCGCAAGCTCCCCCGGGCCAGTGTTTAAACTGGCCCCAGGTCAGTACCTGTTCCCTGGTCAATTCAAACTGCCCAAATAGGCCAGGGCAGTTTGAATTGGCCCACAGCCTCCTTGGTGGGTGGTTGGGGGTTCAAATCCCCAAGCGGGCTTTTGCGGCTGCCCACGCTTTTGCTTGGTGTCCTGGTGTGGGGATTTGAACCCTGTTCTGGGCTTTGCCAGGCTGGCCCTTACAGATACAATCTTGTTTATCAGAAAGATCATCAGAAATTAATCACACAAGGGGTTTCCACATACTAGACAAGTTACACACTGCAATAAAATAGGTTAGGAGTTGTAGATTCAGGTTGAATTGCTGAGCCTATAATTTTGATATATATTGGAAATTTTCCTATTGTTCAACTCCTAAGAGCTGAGTCCTCCTAAATTCTTAAATAAAACTAAAACTTATCTGCTTTATTTAACTTATTCCCAATGCATCCAGTGGTTGGCTTGCTACGTTATATTCCTTACAATTTGATACTCAATTGAATTGTAACAGGAAGATGGGGTCCTGTCCCAAGTACCACCTCTTCCGGTCCACTTAATGTTACCACAATACCTTCTAATATTGGTGTCTTCACTGTGAAAATCAAAATTGATACTTTTGTCAGTTCTCAATGTCCCAAGTTTTATTTGGAAGACTCATTGATTTTATTACAGGCTATTTATCTGGGACTACTCTGGTTGGTGTTGATATTTTTATTAAACCCCAGTACCTCCTTTGGAAATTTCACTAAAAGATATTTGAAGTCACAGTAGTGATTAATAATTAATTCTATGTGGATTTGGATAGTTATCCCACACCACTTAGATACGGCTTCATACTATCCCAATATTTCTGTCACATTGCTGGTACTTTCACACTAAGTTCTTTGCTTTCAAGGATATCTGTGGTTTGAATATTGGGAGATTTGATCCAAAAAATGCGGGTGGGCGGGCCCCTGGTCCTCAAGGCTGGCGGCCCGCAGTCCAGTTTGGCCAGGGTTCAAATCTCATTCCAAACCTTAAGTTTTGGAAGAGGAAAAATGACACTCCTGATAGTGGCCCAGAGCTGGAGGTTAGCTGGAGCTGGGCCAAAGTATCTCTAAGTTTATAGTATATTTTAGTAGCATCTTTAATAAATGGTGAGGATGCACCACACTTCTCTTCTATATCAAGATAGGCTTCTTGTTTACTAAAAACTAGGTAGGCTTTGTATCTGAGTTTAATTAAGCCACTTATCAGAAAACCCCAACAACTAACTGTTAAATAAAAAGGGTAAATAATAAGTATAATTTTATTCAAAGAGATAAAGAAATGTTATTAAGTGAAAAATAGTTTGTCAGGCCAAGTTGTGATAACTGTTTGCTTTGGTGTTGAATGTGATTGGGAATGCTTCTTGATAAGTCAACATTTAGTGTTACTGGCTTAGAACTATTCAATAATAAATCTGAACTGTTTGTCGACTTAACGACAATCGTCAAGCTTTGGAACTTGTTAATCAATTACCTGAACCACTTAGGGAAAGGAAATCAACCAAACTGATTCTGAATCAGCCTGACAAGTAAGGTTACTCGGCCAGCCTCTGGCTCTGGGTCACTTGAGTCAAAGATCTATTTAAATATGTTTTATTATACTTTATTTCCGTTCTGGCAGTAGCGGCCCGGAGCCGGAAGTTAGCCGGGGCTGAGCCGAAGCATCCTTACAACAAGCAATTCTGCACCAATTTTTTTAAAAAAACTGTATAAAAATTGTTTTGGGATCACTACAACACCTTTAATGTCGCAACAGGGAATTTAAGCTGCAAAAAGTTTAGCTTAGATTTATCTCACTTTGAACCAGAAAAGTATAAGGCTGAGCTGTACTAGTTATAAAACTAGTTATGAAACTGAACTGTGCCTCATAAACGAAGAGCGGGTTAAATCAAGTCTATAAGTTCTCACTCTGCCTAATGAGATGTTCATAATATGGCTTCATTCTGGTTATATTTACTTGCACCAACAATTATAGGCATCCTAAACGCTTTTGGAACTCGAGGTGAGATTTCATCTCCTTGGTATGACAGCCTCAAAAAACCTTGGTTTAAACCACCCCCATATGTCTTCCGACCTGTGTGGTCGGTACTTTATATTTGCCTAGGTTATAGTATTTATCGGATTCAAGAAACCCCTGACATTGAACAATTTTCTACTTACGAAGCCCAGCGCTTAAACTTCTGGACTATTTGCCTTTTTTGGTTTCAGCTAGTAGTTCTTTTCATCTGGCCTTGGTCTTTCTTTGTCAAGAAGGATCTTATTAAAGCCCTTATTAACATGGTTGTTTTATGGGTCCTTGCAGGACTGACAACGGCTCTATTTTACTATCAGGATAAAGTTGCTGGCATATCCATTCTTCCTTATTTTACTTGGATAACTCTGGCCACGATGATCAATTATACTACTTACCAACTGAATAAGGCGCCAAAGAAAGAAAAATAAGAGACAGCTACAATATTTGAAAATCTGATAGGTAAACATCATTGGTTGCTCGCTTCTTATAAATAAAATGCTCAGTTGAAAAATTATTTGCATATCAATCTTCTTTCTTATCGTTTCAAGCGTTAGTTTTTTTGACAAAATTCCATTTTTCAACAGCCCTAGTAAGTTTAAGGTTTGATTTTTTCTTGCGGCTTGTTCTTCTGTTTATATTTTAGAGCAAACTAAATCTTACGATAAAATGCAGTCTTTTTCAAGTAAACTGTTTTTAGTCAATTGGAAATATATTTCTAGTTTATTAAGTAGTTCAATATTTTTAAATAAAATTAACTGTCAAAAAAACCATCTCATCAAAAAACCAAGAGCACTGTACTTATAGTATAGAATTTTTTTTAATGATGCCACTAGATATCAATTTGCACAACTGTGATCTTTTTCGATTTCTTGTATTTAGTCTTGATAATATTAAATTTTCAAATATAAGCTACGTTAAAGGTCCTGATAGAACTGTTTAATAAGCACTCAGGTGTAAGTTTGAACGATCCCTTTAATTTATCTCAAATGCTATGCACTTCTGTAAATTTTGAGCTAGGGCCGCTAGCTACCCCCGAATAACTGCATACTAAAGTGGTAGCAACTCAGTCATCAAACTAAGAATTAGTAATTGCCGACTTTTTTTTAATTTCTAAGCGATAAAGAGATAAGTCAACTGAAAGATAATCACTCAAAGTATTTTAGCAGCTATTAATTCTTAGATATAGTTATACACTTCTGTTGAATATATGGTCCTCCTTTCCCCAAATCTAGATAAGATATGCAAAATCTTAAACTATAAACTTGTAATGACTTTATCATGATTAGTCTTCTTATGCCCCTGTGTCGTTTATTTTTTATTCTTTGTACTGTACTTTTCAGAGCTGTTGAGATGGGCAAACCAAAGTCAGATTAGAGTGAACTAAAGTCGTGCATAGAAAAAAATATAACATCAAACTCACAATTTGATAGATATTAATGAAAATTTAGGCTTTAATGTTTGAATCAAATCAAAAACAAAACATTCATATCAAGCACACAAAAGTCACAGTAAGATCATGATCTCAAAACACAAACAAATTAACTCATGCACATACAATTTTCTATTATGTTTACTATGTTTTAAGCAGGGTGTACAAAAGTTGTGCACTATAATGCAAATCTCACACATGGAAATAAGGGTAATATCAAATCAAGTCAACAACGCAAAACCAAAATAAAAAATCATGTCAAATACTATCTCAGTACCAGGATATCCAAATTGTTACATGCAATCTGAAACAAATATTAGAAATTGATGTCCTTAGTTTACTTTTTGAGTGTAAAAATTGTGCAAAATCAAAGGGATATTATAAAATTGACAAAAACACAAGTGGGACCAGTTTGGCCAAATATAGAAATACAATACACATAAACAAATAACATGGCAACATATGTGAGAAATTTGGTATCCAAAATAGCATAGAAATTTTAAAATACAATATATTAAAAAATAAGAATGGTAATTTTTATTTACTTTGATGAAAAATATTATTAAACCTGAGCAACAACCAAGTGCACCTAGCAGAGAGCGCCGAGGCTGCAAGTGCTAAAGAGGGTCTACTAACAGCGCTCCTGTATGCAGGGATGATGAAGCAGTCAATAACACATCCAGCAAAAACAAGGGTGTGGCAACACAAAACCAGAAACAGGCTTTTTATACTAGGAGAGATGGGAGCATCAATCCTAAGGTCTCAAAGCTTGCTAGAAAGGCTCAACATGATATCATGTCCAAAACTGTAAATAAAAAACAGTTGAGCGAATTTCTCTTTTATACTCACCTAAATACCACAAAGACCCATCTAATACAAGTATACATAATAAATGTGAGGTTATGCTTGAAATTAGATATGACCCTAATATGAGTAAAGATGATGTAAAGAACAAGGAAGAGCCAGATTTATATCACACTTCAAAGTGGTGGAAGGTATTTGTAAGAGAGAAAGGCTAAACTAACTAAAATTGGCTCCCATCCTGGGGAAAGTACCCATCAGGACACCACCCAGTAAATCACTAGGATGGCCGCTTGTGTGTGTCCATAAGAATAAAAAAGACAACATTTGGGGAAGTTGGGCATTCAAAATCATGAGCAACATTTCTGACAACAACCAGGAAGTACACCCAGGAGAAGATGCCTCTTTCCTGGGTGAGGTCTCAAGAAGAGAAATACTTTTAGGGTGGCAAAAGAGTCAATACTAATACTAGGGAGGGATCAGCTTGGGAAACCTCAATAAAAAGAGGGTCTTCATCATCTAAGATGAGACTCCTTACTAGGAGCTCACCAGCAGTCATCAGTTCACATGCCTGGCTGGGAAAACTATCCAGTAAATACAAAAGTTGGGCAGGTTCCTTCTCACCAAAGAGCAGAAGAGGATAGGCAGCCCCAAGATTCTGAAGAGATGGAACAAAGCTTAAACAAGCTATGAAGAAGGGTTAAAACAAAATAGTTGCCAGTGAGAATAGCATGGTTTAATTCTCTGAAAGATTTAAGGCAGGCTAGGGGAATTGCAGGAGATAAACAAGGCCAAAATCTAGATTTTCAAAGCCTGAAAATGATTCAGGCCTGACAAGGACTTTCTAGTGTTGCAACATCTACAATTAATCCCTCTTGGGAATTAATTCCCTGAGCAACTCACTGAATGATTCCCTGACTAATCATTAAGTTGGTGGCACTACTATCATTTGACCATCTATTACAGGGATCAAAAAATTCAAATCCTAAGCGGAACACAACTTGGAAAAGTCTTGTGACTTAAGAGGAACAATAACTTGGATGAGCCCCATGACTATCATGGTGTAATGGATAATATGTAGCTTCCCATGATATTATATATTATCCTATATTCATATCCAATAAATTATCATTATTTTCTTAATTTTCCCCTTTATCTTGTTAATTATACTTCCCAGAAGTACATACTTGACAGTGATAACACAGGTAGGTTATCCACACCTACGCAAGTTAAAGGAAAAATTCCTCCTGAGAAAAGAATCCAGAAGATGGCACTCCCCACAGGCTGGAGAGACTACAAAGAAGGACATGACTTCTCTATGGGTTTTGTTGTCTTCAACAATGTCCTTGTCCCTACCAAATAGTATAATCTCCTCAACACTTGTGGCATCCTGAACCCGCCTCCAACTTCAATCCTGCAGACAACTGAACTACCCAAAATTGTACTCCAGCGCCTATGCTCAGCAGAGATTGGAACGTTTGCAAGACTACGCCAAGAGAACACTAACCTCTGGATCCAAAGCACACAAAGAAAGTTTACACAAGTGGGATACCCCCGCAGGCTCTGGGCCAGCAAGATTGCCCTAAGAGTCACAGGGGCTGCCTCACGCTTGGTAAGCAAATGGTTTGACCAACATCCTGATCACAGTGAAGACTGGGATATGTTTAAAGCCGCCGTCCTCAAAAGGTTTTCCATAAAGGACTCCAACGTGGTGATCATGAAATAGTTCAGAACCTTCAAAATGACATGAACAATCAAGGAGTACATTGCAGCATATGAAGACCTACATGACTGAGCTCCCAGAATCATTAACTTTGACAAAGCTGCACCACAATTGGACTTCTACAATAGCCTCCCCACACACATTAGACATCAGTTTGACATGACACACTGCAAGAACCTCAAAGACATATTCTTAGAAGGAAAACATGCAGCTTGAAAATCTGACAATCTATACAAAACCAATAAGAGAAAGAAGAGTCCCACAGCAAGAAAGGACCCTTAACCAAACAAACAAAATAATTGAGCCAAAAACACCCATCCTTGAAACAGGAATTGCACTGTTCAAGTAAATCAAGCAAGCACTGATGGCACCAATAAGGAGGGAAAAGCTCAGGGGAGTGCTTAGGCAAGACACCCTCCCCCACTCTACAAGACTTGTACAGGGACCAAGACGTGAACTCAATTATCATGATCCAAGTACCCTCCGGTGATCCTCTACTGTTTGCCGCCCAAACTGGAAATAAACACTTCACCTATTATTTTCCACTTTTGCATACATCAGGGCAAAGCACTATTCAACACTGGAGCAGACCAATCCCTTGTTGAAAAGAAACTTTCCGGCCTCATGAAACTACCTACCACTTGAAGCAATATCAAGAGAGTTATCATGACAGATAATAAAAGTACATCAGTCACTAAGGAATCAAAACCTTTCTGTACCCAAATAGGAGATTTTCATACTATGCTTAGTGGCCCAATCATACCAATTCTCAAGTATGATGTTATACTTGGCCTGGACTGGATGAGAAAACCAAACCTCATATCAACTGGGATAGTGCTACCCTCACCATACAATGAGGCAAGGTGCACCACCATGTTTACCCAACTCATCTTGACACACTCATGAAGGACCATGTATTTATAAAGATTATGGAGACATAAGAGAAAAAATATCCTATCAAAATCAACTGGAACACTTGCACGTACAAAGTTATCCATTTTAAAAATACAGAAGCCAGATGTGAAAGAGACTACATCCGTGAACAGCTGGTCACTGAATTCCCTTCTGTCTTCCAAGAAACCTTACCAGGGTTACCATCCAACCATGGCATACAACACAAAATTGACCTCAGGGGAAGTGTACCAAAAGCACACCCATATACTGTCTCATACCTCAGGAAGACAATGCTTTAAAAGTCCACCTTGACAAAGACCTTGAGAAAGGTCTTGTTTGACCTTCTAAATTATCTTTTGGCTCAGCCATCTTCATTGTAGCATAAAAGAATAGAGGACTCTGCCTAGTCACAGACTACAGGGCACTCAACAAGGTCATAATTAAGATCAGGTCTCTCCTGCCTCTGATTAATGACCTTTTTGACGCCCTGGGGGTCCCAAGTCTTCACAAAAATTGACTTGACAGCATGTCATCACCAAACTTGTGTGAAACCTGAAGATATATCAAATACCACATTTAGAACCAAGTAAAGGTCCTTTGAGTGTGTGGTCCTTAACTTCAGCATGACAAATGCTCCAAGCACCTTTTTAACCTTTATGAATGAAGTCTTCAAGAAACATATTTGAAAAAGGGTAATCATCTACCTAGACAATATAATCATATACAGTACAACTGTAAAACAACACTGTAAAGATGTCTGCCTGGTCCTCCACACCCCCAAAGAAAACCAACTTATAGCCAAACCTTTAAAATGCAACTTCTTTTTTTATGAACTCCTGTTTCTAGTACAAATTCTCAGTAAGGACTGAATAAAACCAGACCCAGAAAAGATATGTGCTATAACCAACATGCCAGCACTGCAGAATAAGAGTGAACTTTGTACATTCCTAGGAATGATAGCCTATGTCAGAAGATTCATCCCTGACTGGGATTCCTTGACAGCCCCTATCTGCAATCACAGACAAGACAAAGAAATTGGTATGGACACCACTAAGAGACCAACATTTCCAAAAACTAAAAGAGTGCATGGTCACTGCCCCCATCTTACAATATCCAAACTGTAAAGAAATATATGAGCTAGAAACTGACACATCTGACTACGCAGTAAGAGGAGTACTCCAAATTCAAACTGAAGAAAAGGACTTTTTTCCCTGTAGCATATGAATCAAGAAAACTGTCTGATGGTGAACAAAGATATCCAATACATGAAAAGGAGCTGGTAGCTATTGTGCACTGTCTCATAAAGTGGCAATGTTACCTGAAAGGTGCACAAATATTCAAAGTGCTAATCAACCACAAGTCACTGATACTCTTAAAACCCCAATAACACCTATCTCAAAGACAATCTTAAGGGATAAGCCTTATACAAAGGTACCCCATGACAATCAAATACAATCCAGGAAAAGAAATGCTTGCCGCAGACGCCCTATCAAGGCTATACAGTAAACATGTCCTATGCGCTGATGGGGACCCCAATTGGCTCATGTGGATTGTGAGAAATCTCCAATAAAAGTTCCCACCTGATACACCAATGGACATCCAAGAGAAAGTCCTCAATAACAAACACCTGTTCAAAAATGTACATGATACTCTACACCAAATACTTCCAAGTGATGATACTGTACCCTACGTCCTGTCAACACAAAAGATTGACACAATCCTCCAATATCACAGAGATCTGAGACACACCCATAGTTGGAACTTGCATGAATATCTCAAGACACACTAATGGTGGCCCAACATGCTGGACAATATTAAGGAAGTACTGGAACAATGTGAGGTCTGTGAAAAGTACATCTGCTCCAAGGCACTGCCCAAATCAGTAATACCAGTGTCAATCACACAATCTTTAAAAGTGTGGTCACTGGATATTGTGGGATCAATTCCTGGAAATAACAAAGGCAAAAATTACATTATAACAGATATCAACTATGCAACCAGGTGGCCTGTAACACAGGCTAAAAAAGAACACAAAGGCAATGATGTGAGACAATTTATTAGCAAAGAAATCATAGCTAAGTTTGGGAAACCTGACCTCCTGATTACATGTGGAGAAACCAAACTTAAAGCCATCAACACCAATACCTAACTTGCTAAGAATAGAATAAAACACACCACAGCCAGTCCCTATCACCTGCAAGCAAATGAAAGAGTAGAACAACTAAACAGCTTGCTAGTAGAAGCCCTCTGTTGCGCTTTTTGCAATACAGTGCCTTAATTATTTGAGATTATAGGACACAGGACATTTGCTTGAATACAGTCATATGTGAGGATATAAGTAGTATTGTATCTGAGGAGCCAGGATTGAATGAAAACATTATTATTGTCCAGCAATGGCTTCTGATTGCGCAGAAGCACTTAAGGATTAGGATAAAGATCAACCAGATTAAAGATAATTCAAAGATTAGTCAAAAGATAAATTTTATTGTAATTGATTAATTCTTCTTATAAATTCTGCAAGATTAATCCCTGGGCTGCTAGCAATGTCTTCTAGGACATTCTAACACACCCCTTATTTGGGTAATTATTAATCTAGGTTTAGTGCTTATCACACGTCAACCAATAGAATATCTTCATCTTCAACCAGCACAGGTGGTCCTTGCTAGCATGGAATAATTTAGTTACTTCAGGATCGCTTCCTAACTTCCAGACATACTCCAAGCTTAATGGTTATTAATGTGATTAATATGGGAATTCAAGATTATGGGAAATCAAACCCAGTGCCTTGGCGCTCAATGTAAAAGTAAAGTGGCACCTGCAATATTTGCCAGGCAGTGCCTGTAATAATTTTTATTTGGTTCAGCAGTGCTTGGCGTAAAAGTAGTTTAGTGCCTTGGCGCCTAATTCAACTACTATGTGGCACTTGTATCTTTTTAAAGTGGTGTGACGGCAAATCATGTATCATTTAATTGCTGTGGTGGCGCTTATCATTGGCTAGTTTAAGGCTCAGGTCAGCAGACTACTGCTGATCCAATATGCATATGATTTATACTACCAATTTATGTTGTTTGGCAGCTGTAATTCATATCCACAAGCTCTATCATAATTAGCATCATTGATTTTTATCCTGCTAATTTATGGATTTGGTTGTAGAACCCCTAATCTGTGAGCTCTATCATAATTGGCATCATTGCTTGGTCAAAATCCCAACACCCTCAGTAAGTTATCTTCTAACAATCCAAAATCCTGGGTTAACATGCTACCAACATCACTCATGGTGTGCAGAACACAAGCCAACCAAAATATGGGCAAAAGTCTGTATGAACTTTTTTATGGGAATAAGCCTGCCCTTGTTAGCACTGCTGAAGGACCATGTTTAAATCTATCTAAGAAGGTACCAGCCAACAGTGACCCTGATTTATAGCGTGCTAAAAAGGACCAAGAAGATATTTAGAAGAAAAGAATTGAGAGAGAAGCAATCCTGTTACAACAAAAACGCTTCCAAGTCAGGGACAAGATCTGGGTCATCAACCATGACATGCACAAGTTGGATCCAGGGCTACAAGGACCAGGCGTTATCATGGAGATCAAGCCCAATAATACCTACCTCATCAAGAGAACTGGCGCTCAAACAGAACTAAAGTGCATGCACCATGATTGCCTCTGCCTATGTAAAGCAAGAAAAGCTCAAAATAACTCCCGGCTCCCTATACCTAACACCAAACTGGATCAACACCAAGCCTGTATCCCTGACACTCTCAAGAAAATTCCTAAAATTACACCTTCCAGCACCCTAGGGGGAGATGTTGTAGTATCTACAATCACTTCCTCTCAGGAAATTAATTCCTTGAGCAACTTGCCAAATGATTTTCTGACCAATCATTAAGTTGGTGGCACTACTATCATTTGGCCATCTATTACGGGGATCAAACATTTCAAACCCTAAGCAGAACACAGCTTGGACAATTCTTGTGACTTAAGAGGAACAATCACTTGGATAAGCCCCATGACTACCATGACGTACATGGACAGTATGTGGCTTCCCATGATGCTATATATTATCCTATATTCATATCCAATAAAGTATCATTTTCTTCTTAATTTCCCCCTTTATCTAATTTATTATACTTCCCAGAAGTATATACTCAACACTAGAGATTAATTTTAAAGTGAGGACTTCATAAGAGACAATTTGGGGCCTAGGAGAAATTTTGAAGTCAAATATACACTTAAAGCTTAAGACTCTAAGTTTTAAGTAAGTATTTAGATAGTTCTCTAACTTTTTTATATTTCATATTTGAAATCAAAAACAAAACCCCTTAAATCAAGATAACAGCAAGTGTGAAACACTATTAACTACTTTATGAGATGATGAAGAGAAGTTTAAAGATACTATAAAAGGGCTAAATGTAATAGAAAGACTAAAAATTACTAAAAAATTAAAGGGGAAGGACTCCAATAACTACAGAAGCTAAGGTAGTAAACCAAACTTTAATTTGTAAAATAGATAAGCAGAGACCCTGAGAGGGACTGCTTTTCATTTAAGGAGAATTTTTCAGAGCTGAGATGTCATCATGGGAATCAGAAATAAGAAGCAAACCTGATTGGCTTCTTGATAAAAATTTCAACCCTGTGTTATGGTGGTTGAAAGTTTTTGCAATAATTTCTAAACATGCATCTGATTGGTTTTTATGTCTAAGTGGGTTGGCATGGGGAGTACCTTAGATTCAGAGAAAAATGGAGGCAGCAATGTGGAGGCCAACAATTGATTACAGTATATTAACTTTAAATGAAGACAATCCCAGGGCAACAAACAGTCTAAAATAATCAGTGTTTTTTCACAGTTAGGAGGGGAGGTTGAAACAATGAGGCAGGAACTTTTGAGGGATAAGTCAGAAAAAATCTATCATCAATTGTGTGGGTCAAATTCTCTAAAAAGCTCAAGTTTTTAGTGGGATTTGGGGAGATTTATTGGTTTTTCAAGGAAAGATGGACTTAATCAAGGCTAAAAAGGGTAACTTTACAATAGGCAAGAAGGAAGTTGTATTATCTTTGAATAAGTGGGGTTCTGTGATATGCCAGATGTCTTTACAATTAAATCAGGTCAGCTATTTGGTGTGTACCAGGAAATTAATTACCAGCATCTTTTCAGTGGTATAGCCCTTGAATTCAGGCTTCAAATAGTATTCAGTAAAATTCACAGGCTCATAAGGAACACCTGGCAAACAGAAAACTGCAGGAAGAGGAGCTGGCAGGCTGAAAGAAGCAGTACTTAGATGGCAAAAGACTAAGATAAAATATGGTAACAATTAGAAAAAAATAGTTCATAATCTTTATTTCAGAATAGCAATAAGGCATGATGTGATATATGGGGTTTTATATAGTACTCCCTTGCCAGACTTTAACTTTAATATCTGGGGATCTAAAAATTAGGAAAAGGTTTTTAGGCAGGCAGGTTGTCTGGGTTTTGGGGCGTCAAAATGGCACTAGTGCAGGAAGGGCTTTCATTGATCAAATCATGTAAAAGGATTACAAGACTCTTTTGTTCTGGAGTGGTGTTTTTGAAGGTGGCCTGATAGTTGGTATTCTTTTTACAAGTGAGGAGTTTATTGGCTGCTCAGATGAAAACAAGACTCATCAGGACAATGACAGGGGCCTTCTTTTTTTCATCAGGCCAGTGTCTACAGAGAAATTGAGACCACCTCTGATACATTTGTATGTTTTTTTGTAACTATGAACATCTTTGAATCAAATCCTTATAGGTTTGATCCACAAAAATATGGGTGAGTGTCTGGTCCTCAGGGCTGGCAGCCCACAACCCACATTGACCAGGATTCAAATTCTGTTTCAACCCTTGGGTTTTGAAAGGGGAAAAGTGGCATTTTTGACACAAAGTTTGGATATCATCCTGCAGGTATAGTAGTTATCTGAAAAGAATAAAATTGAATGATCTGATAACACCAAAAGGGACTGATAATATTCACAATTATCATTGGCAATTGATAACTAAGGGGAAATATATTTCACAGCAATTAATGGTCTACCAAAGCAGTTTTTATCATCTAGATGGCTGTTTAAATGATGAAATTAAGTAAAAAAATGTCTTCAATCACAAGTTTATTTGCACTGCTTTACTCATTTCTCAACCAGGAGTTTCCTATCAGTAAACAGACTAAAGTTATGCCTCTTTTAATTTTTTGACCAGCTCTAAGATCACTATCACTAGGAAAGTTCTTTTTCACAAAGAGATAGAATAGTATTTAAAATAGTCTTAATTAAAACAAAATAAATGTCTTCTTAGAAATCTTCTGATTTGTCACTGTCTTGTAGTTCTTTTGACCAGCTGTTTCTTTAGATATGGCTCCTGAGTATCTCTGAAAATTTCTGGTTATGTCAGATTAGCCAGACATGTGATTATCAAGATACAGATTAAGACTTGGCAAATATCTTACTCATGATCCAAAAGAGACTTCAACTTTTTAGTTGACTGCTTATTTATAGCTCCATGTTTCTAATGTTTTTCCCATCATTATGACTTACTTCAAAAGCTTAAACTATTATACATCCACTTCCTCCTATGATAAAATAAGACATCAAAATTACTCTCTCAAAGCCTAAAACATTGTCTCAATGTTTTTTATCATTGTTTAAGCTTTGAGATTTTAACCAGTGACATTCAATAATAAAAACTTTTTGACATTATTCAATGATTAAAATGTTTAATACTCTGACATTTTAACAGCTTCACTGTGATTTAAATAAAAGGTTGATTTTTTTATCACTCAACCCGCTTGAAGCATTAACACTTTGCTCTCATAGCAAAATCAAGAAAAAAGGCCTCATCAAAATGTTTTGTGTTGAGAATTTTGACCAAGCAATGATGCCAATTATGACAGAGCCCACAGATTAGGATTGCTACTACCAAATCCATAAATTAGTAGTACAAAATACAATGATACTAATTATGACGGAGCTTGCAGATATGAATTGCAGCTACCAAATAACATAAATTGGTAGTATAAGCCACATGAAAATTGGATTAGCAGTAGTCTGCTGACCTAAGCCTAATACTAGCCAATGACAAGCGCCGCTGCGGCAATTAAATGAGACATGATTTGCTGCTAGCAGCACTTAATAAATACATAAGCACCGCCGCGCTGCCTAGCAATTGGATTAGGAGCCAAACTACTTTTACGTCAAGCGCCAACTGAAAATTATTGCCACCTGAAATGTAAGGCGCTGCTTTACTTTTACATTGAGCGCCAAGGCGCTGGGTTTGATTCCCCATAATCTCAAATTCCCATATTAATCACATTAATAAGCATTAAGCTTGCAGGATTTCAGAGAAGGTAGGAAGTGATCCTGAAGTAACTAAATTATTCCATGCCAGCAAGGGCCACCTGTGCTGGGTGAATATGAATATATTCTATTGGTTGATGTGCAATAAGCGCCAAACCTAGATCAATAATTACCCAAATTAGGGGCGTATTAGAATGTCCTAGAAGACATTGCTAGCAGCCCAGAGATTACCCTTGCAGAAGGTATAAGAAGAATTAATCATTTACAATAAAATCATCTTTGAACCATCTTTATTTTATCCTTAATCTGGTTGACCTTTATCCTAATCCTTAGGTACTTCTGCGTGATCAGAAGCCATTGCTGGGCAACAATCATGGTTCTGTTCAATCCTGGCTCTTCTGATACAATACTACTCATATCCTCACATATGACTGTATTCTGGAAAATTTCCTGTGCCCTATAATCTCAAATAATTGTGGCGCTGTAAAGCAAAAAGCGCAAAATTTTGTATCCTACTTTTGTAGCAAAATACTTCAGAGAACTGTTGCAGCTTGTCTTCCACATTTTTCTGAGCTTTTTTACACCTATACCAATATTCTAGCATGCTTTCTTATTTATTGAGTGTATTTCTTAGCACTAGTGATGTTCTTTTAACTAGGCATTCTAGAGGCAAGCACACATGTTGTTTTAACTCTTTTTTACTCAAGTGGTTGAGTGTCAGGGATCCAGCCTGTGGGGGTTTCTTGGGAACTTGCAGGCAGTTGGCCCGCAGGCCCAGCAGGAAGGGCCCACCACAAGATTGGTGCTAACTTTACAATATAAGATAAAATTTTTCCCAGGAGGGCCCAAGGTCCGCTTGCAGGTACCATTGAATCAATTAAGCTGGTGAGAGTGATATACATCACTCCAAATATCTGGGTAGAAGTGAGATTCATTGCCCACAACAGATTCTTATAGGCAGTTGGGCTGCAGGGTGAGAGGTGGTGTCATGGGAACCAAATATGCAGGCAGGTAATTGTACTTGTTGCAGAATAGCAGAGGAGGTCTGGTGATTTTGGTGCCTTCTCTTTAAATGGTCTCTGCCTCTCTAGTTCTAGCCTCTGGGTCATAGATTAGGATTTCCTCTAGGATGAACTCCAATTACGCTGGGTTGGGGGGGGGTATTCAGTGAAATTTACTGGCCCGAAGGGAGCTCCTGGTGGATGGTATAGGTTTGGGCAGCTGGTCTGCAGTTTCTTGGGGTTGGTGGGGGTGAGGTACAGAACCCGCAGGAGGTAAACTGCAGAGTGGAATAAGAACTAAAATCAAATATGGAATAACCTAGTTAAACCAAAGGTTCATGTCACTTTATTGCAAGAATGGCAATGGGCAACTTCCTGGCGGTCCAGGGTATAAGTATGCCCATCTGCCATGGGTAAACTTTTACATATTTCTTTGGCCCAGGTGCTACTGTCTACCAGGTTTTTCCAGCCCTTGGTGGCATCTCTTTCAGGAGTTAATTCATTGGCTGTTTTGAACTGAGAATACTCAAATTTCCTTGTCATATTGTGGGGTTGGTCATCTCTGGGTGGCCCGCATTATATAGGAAGTTTCTTTGTTTCCCCTTCTGTGGTGGCCCGGGTTATTCCTGAGATCTTTGGCTTGGCCCTCCCTCTCATTGTTTGTGTTAACAAGAGCTTTTAGTGTGGGGAGTGTTGATGTAGGTGTAAGGTCTTGCCCAATAAGGCGCAAGATTATAAACTATACCATGCAAAGCATTTAGGTTTAAGTTTAAAAGATAAAGGAAAGTAGGTACAGTTTGTAGAAGTACTTTTAAAAGACCTGCTAAAGAACTTATGATTAGACACAAAAGGTGTCATAGAGTTAACTAATCCTAAACAAACTATATAGAAATAAATTATTAAATAAAGATTTATTTATAACCAAAGGTATATCTACATCAGGATATTCCTCATGGAAATATCCCAACATAAAACTAGTCAAACTATCCCTAATGTTTAAAAATGGTGACAACAAGCTAATTGCTTGTTGTCTATCTATCTATATTCTAATTATACTTGATGTTTTGACTCTGTAATCAAATTGGGACCCAACAAAGTATTAATTTACTATAAACCTAAGCTTCTTATAAAAGAATGATAACCTAAGTAAATTTTTAGGTTTAGAATTTGAAGATTTAAAAAGAAAAAATAAAGATTGAAGTAAGAAAACCTGTGACAGTGGTTTGGGGAAAAGCACTTAGAATTTCAGCTTAAAAGCTTACTCTTCTGGTGTCTTTATTTATAAGCACAAACGCCAAGTCTTTGGGGAAGATCTGCAGGGAAAAACAGGGGATTTTCCTGAACAAACCGGTTCAATGAACCAGGAGAAAACACATGGTGGCGGGGAAGCTGCTGGTTATAAGCCAAAGATCTGTGTGCATCAGGGGAAGAAGACGGCGATTGTGTAAGCAAGAATAAAATCAAATTAAGAAACCTATTTTAAAATAGGATTTATAAAGAGAATGAATTGCCTGCGTGCACACAGGAGCAAAAACAAAAGCAAAACCAAGAGCAAAAGCAAACCCAAAGCAAGAGCAAAAAGAACAAGGTAAGCTTGATTTAAAACCAACTAATAAAATCTACTTGAAACTTAAATTTAAATTTGGATTTAAAGTTAATTAAAAGCCTGCCCTTTGGGGAAGGACACAACATTACCCCTTCCAGATCCAAGTTCAGGATGAGCTTAGATATAGGAATCAAGAAGGTCAGCACAGTTTTTAAGGTTGGACAAGTGTTCCCAAGAACTCTCTTCTATAGGATATCCTTTCCAAAAGACTAGATACTGTAACTTCCCATAGTGATAGCAATAGTTGATTATAGACTTCACCTTGTACTCAGGAGTTACTTCAATCATGTGCACAGAAGTTGTCACACTCTTCTGTTTTTGAGGTGGAGAAACATCCTGAAGCTTTAGGAGGAAAGTGTGGAAGACATTATGGATGTGATACCCTGGGGGAAGTTGAATGTGGTATGCTACCTTCCCACCCCTTTCATTTACAATAAAAGGTCCTATGAATCAAGGGCCAATTTTACGGGAAGGCCATTTGATAGGAAGGTTTTTGGTATTTAGGTATACCAAGTTGTTGACCTGGATAGTCTTCCCCTCCTGGCGGTGTTTGTCAGTGTGGATCTTGTAGACCTTGATGGCACTAGAGAGATTCTTCTTTAGGGTATCCTGAATAAGTTGCAGCTGAATCAGGAACTCTTCTGATGATGGAGAACATACAGACAAATTGACAGAAGGAATAAAGGCAGAAGTATATCCCAAATTTGCCATAAAAGGGGACATCTTAATAGATGAGTGAGGAGTGGCATTATAGGAATATTGAGCCAAGGGGAGATGAGGAGCCCAGTCATTCTTTTGTTCATTAGAGAAGTAGCGGAGAAAACATTACAATGTCTGATTGGTACACTTGGTTTGGTCATCTGATTGGGGATAGTAGGAAGTGCTGAGTGAAAGATGAACACCTAGTTGTGTCATGAATTCCTTCCAAAAAAGAGAAAGAAACTGGGGTCTGTGATCCAACACAATGTCTCTAGGGGTACCATGGTGTACAAAGACATGTTTAAAAAAGGGGAAGCAGTCTACTTTACTGTAATGTTCAAATTTCAAGGATCAAAAATGGCATGCTTAGAGAATCTATCCACAATGACAAGTATAGTGTCTAAACTCTCGGACTGGGGAAGCTAGACAATGTAATCCAACAAGACAGACTGCCAAGGACCTTCAGGAATAGGAAGAGGACATAGCAGACCCACATGTTTCTGTGTGGAGTGTTTGCTTCTTTGGCACACAAGACAGCTGCTGAAGTAGGACTTAATGAAAGAAGACATCTTTGGCCACCAGAAGTGATTGCAGAGTTTGGCCAGAGTTTTCTTATAGCCAGAATGACCTGCAGCTAAGGAGTTGTATAAGGTAATGATTAGTTGCTGTTGGAGGTCTGGGGAAGAGACTACCAGAATATTGTTGAAGTATAACACACCATCTAGCAGGGAGAAGGAAGGATTTGAAACTGTCTCATTGTTTGTAAGAGCATCAATAATCTGAGACAAGACCTTGTCAGAAAGCTGGGACTTGTGGATTTGCTTCAGTATGTTAGGAGTTATGATACTGATAACATTGAGTTCAAGAAAACTCTTGGGCGGGAGGACCATCTTGTTGTTGAGGGATTCATAGTTGTTGTCAACCTTGGACAATAAAGGGTGACAACTAAGTGCGTCAGGTAGGGTATTAAGTATACCCTTCTTGTACACAAGCTTGAAGCAGAAATTTGATAGCTCTAATACCCATTTAGTGTGTCTCTGGGAGATGCAGCAGGACTCAGTAAAGTAAAGCAAGTTCTTATGGTCCGTGTAAATGAGGAAAGGCTTGTCAAGTCCCTTGAGATAGCGACGCCAATGCTTGAGTGTTTTAATGATGGCAAGAAGTTCCTTGACATGTACAGGATAATTACATTCAGCAGGAAGATGCTTCTGGGAGAAGTATGCAACAGGGTGTTGCATCCCATCCCCCCAAGCTGAAGGAAGACACACCCCCACAGCATAATCACTGGTGTTGGTTTTGACAGAGAAAGTCTTGGAAGGGTCTGGCATAAGGAGGACAGGCAACAAGAGGAAGGCAGACTTGGTTACCTCAAAGGCAAGTTGAGCTTCAGGTGACAAAGCAAAGGGAAAAGAGGGAGTCATCAGGGATGTGAATGGCAAGACTGATGAGGAAAATTTTTCCAAAAACTTGCAGCAATAGTTTTCCAACCCAAGGAAACCACAAAGTTGGGAACAAGTCTTTGGAACAGGCCAGTCTTGAACGGCCTCAACCTTAGAGGAAGAGACTTCAAAGCTGTTCTTAGTGACCACATAGCCAAGGAAGTCCACCTTGGCGCAGAAGAATGAACACTTTGAAAATTTAGCAAATAGGTTGTAGTCCCAAAGTCTATGAAGGAATTGAGTAATGTGAGTAATTTGAGTGGCAAGGGAAGAGGCGTATACAAGGATATTGTCTAGGTAGACCACAACAAACTCATTAAGAAATGGGAGGAGCGCCTCATTCATGAGAGCCTGGAAGGTGGAGGGAGCATTACATAAGCCAAAAGGCATTACATTATACTCATATAATCCAAAGGGTGTACAGAAAGCTGTTTTCCATTTGTGTCCTGAGGCAACACGGACCTGGTTAAAAGCACTGTGGAGATTTATTTTAGTATAGATGTTGCTTCCAGATAAACAGTCAGTGAGGGCTTCAGAAGAGGGAATAGGAAATCTGTCCTTGATAGTAATCTTGTTTAGGGAACAATAATTGACACAGGGACGCTTTGATTCATCATATTTACCCACAAAGAAGATGGGAGACAAACAGGGCAAGGTAGAACAAGAAATAAATCATTTTGCAAGTTCTTTGTTGATGTAAAACTTTAACAATGAGTTGTCAGTGTTGTGAATGCCACCATTCACCATGTTTTGATTTTGCCTTCATTGGGTTATTTTGAGGAAAAACCTCTTTCTTTTGCTTTTGCCCTTTGAAATGAGGCTGGCTCCAAATTGGGAAATACAATTGTTCAGTTTCCTGATCCTGTGCAACTCACTTGCCCCACTCATGCTTGTGGCAAGTGATCCTACTGTCCTGGTATTGTTTTGTGGTATTGTAAACCACTATATAATCCATTTCCTATTTTCCAATAAAATTAAGTTCTATTCACATTTTTGTATTTGTGTCTCCACATACTTTGGCGCCTCTCTAGCCACATCTAGTAGATATTATTCATTCAGGGCCACAAGGTAATTGCATAGCCTTCCCTGCCATTCTAACCAAGACTTAGTACAGAATCCAATCCTAAGGTTAGGATTTCCTGTTGTGACTCTGTGCCGCGCCTCAGATCACAACAAAAATGGTGCTCACTACAGGGGCTGTAAGCCCCTTGGTTACCCCCTTTGCAGCTACGTTTTCAGGACCTTTGCCTCCACCTATACAAGAGCCAACTTTGCCTGAAATTACCAGTCCTCCTATTGAAGAAGACATTGCCAACCCGCCTATTGTCCCTACTGTGCTGAACCTTGGGAGTGGTCCCCACCTAGTGGCCTACCCTTTGGGTACCCCTGACTTGGAACAAGCCATGGCAGTAGCCCTTGGGATAGCCCGTTATGGGGCCATCCCTTACCTTCAGCTTCAGTTCAATTGGGCAGAATACTACAAATTGATTGTAGCGCCACAATTTCCCCAGCATCTCCTCTTGGCAGCTGGCTCCGCTGAACATCTATTGTCCTCCTTTGTACAACCCGCTTTAGCCCATCATCAAATGGTATTAGGGCTTCATGTTCAGGAAACTTTGTTATTGCAAGCCACAGTCACCCATCACTGGGATCAGTTTGTGGCCTACCAGCAGTGGATTCATTCCCTGTTTTCCTTAGTATCTGACAATCAGCACAACTCTGTCACCTCCCAGTCTTGTTTGGTCACTTCCATTGAAAGAATGTGCCAATCTATCCCCAAGTATGTCAGAGAGCGCCTTCATGAGTTCCACCAACTGGAACAGCCCTGGCGTGCCCAAGTAGTCTCTACTTTAAATGCCTATCTCACCAACTTTGAACAACTTGTGCAACAACTTAACAAGTTCAGTGCTTATTCCTTTGACCAATTACAACAAGTAGTGGTCCATGCTGCAAAGGGCCTCTGCAAACTTGGCAAGGACTTTGATCAAGAAAGGGCTGCTACCGCCGCCACCATTGCCAAACTCCAGACTCAAGTAAATGAACTGTCTGCCTCCAAAGCAGATGCCCCGCCTTCTCCTCCATCCAATGAGCTAGCAGATAGAGAACAGAGGCTCTGGGATGCCATTCAAGATTTAAGAGCATCTACCTGCAGTCAGGATTGCCCCCCCAAAGTCCCTCAGCCTGGCCCTCAAGTGCTTGCGCTGACGGCTCAGGTTGCTGAATTACACCAAGAGGTTGCTACTTTGCGTGAGGCGATGGCGTCTGTAGTTAGTCCACCTGAAGTTGTGGGCAAAGATGGTTGTTGCCCTGGCTTGTCAGGAGCCCCCTGCATCCATTGTGCTAGAGAGTTGATAGCTCTAGCCAATGAAGTGGACCTCCTGAAGCAAGATCACTCTGATCTTGATAAAGACGTACAAGAACTAAGTGAAGTGGTTGATTCAGTAAATGACAGGTTTGCCCCTTGCCTTTTGGTAGGCCTGTCTCTTACTTCCTGACTGGCTGAGCTTTCCTCAGTAGTAACTACACAGGGTCAGCGCCTGGATGTTACTGAGCAGCAGACTGCCCTTGTTAATAATACAGGCACCTGCACTGCTGACACCTTGACTACCCTTGAAGATAGTGTTTGCCAGCTGTGGGCCAGGCAGCCCCCCACCAAGTCAGAAGCAGAATTCTCCCCACACATAAATGTACTTGATAGCAACAATGGTGGCCCAACTCCAGAAGCACATTTCAAGCCTATCTTTAAGCAATTTTTTACCCCAGAACCTCAACCATTGCAGCTTTCCTAACTATCTATGAAACTGCCATGAGAAGAGCCTTGGATGAAGTCAAGAAGGAACCCATTCTGACCTGTCTACACCCGACCTGCCAAAAGGTAGTAGTGCCAGAGCTGCCCACCATTGAAACCTGGGAAGATATGAAGCAGCTTCTGATTGACAAGTTTGGTGGTGACCTTAGTTTAGAAGTAAAGAAGGACGCCTTCATGCACATTGCCTTCAAACCAAAGGAGACCCTAGCTGAATTTGCAGATAGATTCTACCTGGAAGGACAACAACTGATCACAAGCCGCCAGTTGACCGCACATGAAGCATACATGGCTTGCGCTCAAGCCCTCAAGGTTAACCAACTCCTGTGTCTTCACTTCAAGGCCCATAAAGCCATGCTTTCTTCCATGAAGAGCATAAAGACACTGTTGCAGGATATGCACCTTACCCATTCTGGGGCAGTTGTGCAGGAGAATTGTGCTGCCTCTACCTCTGGTTTGTCTTCACGTGGGCCGCATATCCTTACCATGAACTTGCAGAATCCTCCTCAACAACAGGGTTGCCATAACTGTGGACAAATAGGTCACCATTCCCGGGTCTGCACTAACCCTTGAGTTGAAGGAGCTGATCCCAAAGAACAGGCGGGAAAAGAACAGTCAACCTAGAGGCAGAGACGCTCTTGGTTGACAATTCTTCCCAGTCTCCTCCAGTTCCCCCCTCCATTGCTGACTCTGAGCCTGCTGACAATGAGGCTCCTCCCATCCTGCTGCTATTCCACAACATATCTGATGACTCTGACATGGACAATTCTGATGTAGAAGATCCTGATGCCTATGGGTACTCTGTCCTGGCTGTCCCTGAAACTATTACAGTTCCTTATAAGCTACGTTCTGGGAAGACTACTACAACTGCCAAGCCTCTGCCTGAAGCCAAGGAGGTTGTCTCTTGCCCTTACCTCACCCAAGCCAAGAGATCTCCTGTGCTTGTTGAGTCTTCTGAAGAAGCTGCTGAGGTTGCTGACGCTGTGTTCAAAAACGTCTCTGTCTTGCTCCCTCTCCAGACGGTCTATAAGGAGTTCCTGGGCCTCAGATGCATGATTGAAAAGTGGGACAAAGAACTAACAGAAGCCCAAGACATTCTGGCTGTCCTCCCTCCCTTTGGTTGCACCACCACTTGTGTTAAAATATCCATCCAAAAGGTGAAAATTAAGGCTGTCTTAGACACAGGGTCTCCTGTTAATGTTGTCTCCTTGAAGCTGGTCAAGAAACTCAAACTTGCCCCTGACCTTAACTATCATCAATTGTATGGCACAGCTGGGCTGTCCATGACTTGCGCTATAGGAGCTTATTCTTGCTCTGCCCATGCAATTTGGCAAGCTGCTCTTGGCTGCGCCTGCTGTTGTCCTGGAGAACAAGAGCTATGACCTGCTAGTTGGTACTCAATTCCTTAGGGAATATAATGGGATCATCAACTTAAAGGACAGCTTCCTCTCTATCTTGGGATACAAAGTCCCTCTGATCTTTGAAGAGCCAGTCAAAGTTCCCGGGAAGCGCCTCAAGACATGTGCCTTGGAATATCCCATTGGTGTTTTCACTTTAAAATACCAAACCCATTCCTCCAACATGAAGTGTCCTCCTATGGCTTGCCCTGCATCAGAAGGGATTCCTCTCTTGGCCACCTCTGCTGTGACTATTCTTCCTGGGTCTCAAACTATCCTAGACTCCCAAATATTGTATGAGCTGCCCAAGCGTACATTCCTAGAGTTGTACTCTCCTCCCTTGCTAGGGCGCAACAAACCCTATCTCTGTCCAGGAATCTTGGATGTCTCTCATAAAGACCCTGTTCAACTGCTAATTGCCAACTTGACTGCCCTCCCTATACATGTGTCTAGAGGGCAGGTTGTTGGCTATGGAAAGCTATTGAATGCTCCTGACATCCTATCTCTCCATCCCTTTGGTACGTTCTAGGACTTTAACTTACCTGAGGATGAGCCACAAGTCCTATCATTGTTCACCGCCCAAGACTTCCTGCAACTATCTCTGGTTCAACAGAAAGAGGTGCTTGACCTACTGGACCAGTTTTTGGATATCTTTACTAAGGACAGCACAGATTATGGGTTAGCCAAAGGCGTCATTCACCAGATTGATACTGGTGATGCTCCCCCCTTTTGTGCTAAACCCTACCGCTGCATTTGAGTAGAAGATGCTTAGGTGTCTAAAGAGCTTAAGCAACTTTTAGATGCTGGACTGCTTTCTCCTTCCCAAAGTCCATGGGCTTCCCCCTTGCTCATACTGAAGAAGAAGGATGGAGGTCATTGTATTGTGATGGACTACCAATGCTTGAATTCCTTACCCAAAAAGGATTCCTATCCTTTACCACGCATTGAAAATGCTCTCTGCCGCCTTGGGGTCTCTAAGTTCTTCTCCACCATGAATCTGGCTTCTGGATACTGGCAAGTTGCTCTCTCTTCTAAAGATAGATAGAAGGCTGTGCTCATCACTTCTGAAGGATTTTTTGAGCCCACTCAAATGCCACAAGGACTCTGCAATGCTCCAGCTACTTTTCAACAAGCCATGGATTCCATTCTCCATGATCTGAAGCTCTCATGTGTTTTAGTGTACTTAGATGATATAACTGTCTTCAGCGTCACCTTCACTGATCACTTGGCAAATCTCAAGGAGGTGTTCATAAAGATTTGTGATGCCAGACTTAGGTTAAAACCATCTAAGTGTGCTTTCTTCAAGAAATGCCTTGAATTCTTGGGCCATGAGGTGACTCAGAAAGGAATCCACCCCATGACTAAGAAAGTTGAAGTCATTGAAAAAATGCTTCCGCCCATCAACCTGCAAGAAGTCCAAGTCTTTCTGTGCATGATGGGATACTATAGACAATTTATCCCTGATTTTGCTGACACTAGGGAACCCTTGGTCCAGCTGTTGTGTAATGTCCCTTTCAAATGGACCGCCAGTCAATAACAAGCCTTTGAAACCCTCAAGCAAAAACTCAAAGAGGCTCCTATCTTAGTATATCCTGACTATGATAAGGAATTCATCTTATATACTGATGCTAGCAACCTGGCTTTTGGGGCTATCTTGGCTCAACTGGATGATGAGGGTGTGGATCACCCTGTATCTTATACCTCTTGTTTCCTGAATAAACATGAGAAGAACTACAGTGTGATCAAGAAGGAGTGCATTGCTGTGCTGCATGCAGTCAAACAATTCCGCCACTATGTGTATGGTACCCATTTCACTGTAGTCACTTACCACGCTTTACTTAAGTGGTTACAACAACTTAAGGAGCCTGAAGGACACTTAGCCAGATGGGCTCTCTGACTGCAAGGGTATGACTTCACTGTGTTGCACCGCCCCGGGATTCAACATCAGAATGCTGATGGACTGTCCAGAATGCCCATCCTTGCCCTACACCCTGCTGAAGCTGACCAGTTGTATTAACTAATTGGATACCCTTTGTCATGGGAGAACAAGACAGAGGAAGTTTGAGTCACCCTTTCTAAGCTATCTGAAGACACCCTCATTTGTGACAATCAACTTTCCAAGAAGATACAAGACCACTACTTGCCCTATGTAAGGCCTAGTCTTTGCCTTTTGTTGGTGCTGCAAGCCCATAAGGAGATGGGACACAGGGGAATTGCCAAGACCCATGCCTGGCTCAAGAAGGATTAATTCTGGGAAAATCTTTGCTTGCTGATTCCAGATGTTATTGCTAGTTGCCACAATTGCCAGCTCCAGACATCCTAAAGCCGCTGCTCATGAGTTCAAGCTAGTCCCCCCTCAACACACCTTTCACAATGTCAGTATTGACGCTGTAGGGCCTCTCCCTTGCTCCTGCTCTGGTTGCCACTTTATCCTAATTGCTGTTGATCATTTTAGCAAGTGGTTAGAAGCTTGTCCTACTAAAGACATCACTGCCAAGACCACTGCTGCCTTTCTGCTTCATGATGTATTCTTCTGACATGGTTGCCCTCAGGTGTTGTTATCTGACAATGGGACTAACTTCAACACCAAGTTAGTGACCTCAGTGGTTGAAGCCTTGGGGTCTCACCAGTCTTTCTCTGCCCCCTATAATCCTTCCACCAATGGGGCAGTTGAGCGCGCCAACTCAACTCTGGTTTCTATCATGAGGAAGCTTACTTACTCTGACGCCGCCAACTGGGATCTATACTTACCTGTTTCTCTCTTTGCCTATTGCCTTAGCAAGCATTGTGTCACTGGGTATTCCCCTTTTGCTATGCTGTATGGTTGTGAAGCCACTACCCCGTTGCTCCTGAGGGGCCCCCTACTCTCCTCTGATAAGGCCATGAACCCTGATGAGCACATCAAAGATCTACTCAACCGCATCATTGATATACAGGCTACTGCCTACACGTCCGCCTATAAGACCAAGCTGCTGGAGCTCTCCCCTGACAATGCCAGGAGATCCCCCCTGCCTGAGTTTGCCATTGGATACCACATTTTGTATTATCAACACAGAGTAGGAGGACAAGCTCATAAGCTAGACTTGTTGTAGATTGGGCTCTTAGAAGTGAACTTTAAGCAAGGATCAGAGTATACGGTAAAGCTCCTCTCTAGTGGTTGACTTTTTGCTTGTGTGCATGCTAAGTTCCTCTGAAATTATCACCCCCCTAAGGCCAATCTAGAGGGGGGTAATGTCATTGTTGGGAATTTTGACCAAGCAATGATGCTAATTATGACAGAGCTTGTGGATATGAATTGCAGCTACAAAATTACATAAATTGGTAGTATAAACTATATGCATATTGAATCAGCAGTAGTCTGTTGTCCTGAGCCTTAAACTAGCCAATGATAAGCGCTGCCGCAGCAATTAAATAATACATGATTTGCCGCCGAGGCACTTTAAAAATACACAAGCACCGCGGCGCTGCCTAGCAATTGGATTAGGCGCCAAAGCGCCAAACTACTTTTATGTCAAGCACCAACTGAAACTTATTGCAAGCGCTGCGGCGCTGCCTGGCAAATATTGCAGGCGCCAAAGCACTGCCCTACTTTTATATCAAGCGCCAAGGCGCTGGGTTTGATTCCCCATAATCTCAGATTTCCTAATGTGACTGTATTTCTAAGCAGTCAATGTGGGGACACAAATTAAGCAGGATGAATGGCTCCAAAATATACCAAACCCCCACGCCAGCAAGGATCACCTGTGCTGGGTGAAGCAATTAAATCTCATTGGTTGGCATGTTTGAAACGGCCAAACCTAGATCACTAATTACCCAAAATAAGAATGTGTTGGAATGTCCTAGAAGATATTGCCAACAGCTCAGGAAGACGCTCCCCAAGAGGGTATAAATACTTTTCCCCTAATAATAATAAAATACTTTTTGACTTATTAAAAGTACTTCTGCGTGATCAGAAGCCAAGCCTCCAAAGTAATTATTGATTACTCTTCCTATATGTTCTTCTGCCACAATACTGATCATATCCTCACATATGACAGTATTCAAGCCAAGTACTCCATGCCCTATTACAAAAATGAGTTGCCCTCATACTCCCAGCGCAACAGTTGTGAATGCTGCCATTCACAATGTTTTTATTTTGCCTTTTTTGGGTTATTTTGAGAACAAATATCTTTCTTTTGCTTTTGCCCTTCAAAATGAGGCTGGCTCCAAATTGGGAAATACAATTGTTCAGTTTCCTGATCCTGTGAAACTCACTTGCCCCACTCATTCTTGTGTCAAGTGATCCTACTGTCCTGGTATTGTTTTGTGGTATCATAAACCACTATATAATACATTTCCTATTTTCCAATAAAATTAAGTTCTATTCACATTTTTGTCTTTGTGTCTCCACATACTTTGGCGCCTCTCTAGCCACGTCTAGTAGATATTATTCATTCAGGGCCACAAGGTAATTGCATAGCCTTCCCTGCCATTCTAACCAAGACTTAGTACAAATTCAATCCTAAGGTTAGGATTTCCTGTTGTGACTCTGTGCTGCGCCTCAGATTGCAACAGTCAGAGTCAGAAAGAGGGATCAATCTTCCCCAAGGAGGAATAGTACCAGGATTGATGTTGATCTGGATGTTGTAAGAGCAATGGGGAGGAAGTGAATGTCATTCACTCTTGCTAAAACAATCCTTGAAGTTGGAATAGCATATGAGGATTCTGACAGAATCTGTACACATAATTGACTCATTATGGGAAACGGCAAGCAAAGTCAGTTGGAAGCAAGCGGGTGAAGAGAGGGACAAATTGGTGTTGAGGGGTGCAGAACAAAGCACATTTTGCAAGTGAAAGTGGCTCTGTTGTTAATGTGGTCAAAATTGAGAAAGCACTCATTGAGCCAAGGGAAACCAAGTATAAAGGGGTAAGAAAGATTGGGAGTGGAATTACACTTTACGCGGAATGGAGAGCCCTCAAGGTCAAAAGTAACTGGCTGAGTGATAGAGGAAGCATCAGTGTAAGTACTGTTTCCAACCTTGACATCCAATAATCCATAAAGAGGGAGTCTGAGGGAGTCTTTCAGGTCCTTCTTAATGAAGTTTGTATCAGCACTGGTATCAAGCAAGGCCAAAACCTTGAACTTTCCAAGGGGCTGTGTACAGTTACAAGAACAGTCAGGAAGATGGAATAATCTTTAGACATGAGGGAGTTCAGGCTTGTGGTGGAAGTAACGGGGTTTGATTGCTTGGAAAGGGGACAGAGATCCAGCAGGTGGTCCTTAGACACACAGTAGGACCAAAGATTATTTGTTCTTCTTCTAAGGATCTCCTCTGAGATAAGACAAAAATCTCCTCCAGGTCTAGGCTCTGTGCCAGGTGGAGGTGCAGGAAGAGTTGTTATTTTAGAGGAGAAGGTCTTGGCATTTAGGGAGAGCTTAAATGTAGAACTAAACTTAGTGATAAGGTACTTCCAGTTCCACTTTACAGCTTCTTTAATTAAGGACTCTAGTTTGTCTGGTAGCTTGTGGTGGACTAAGAAATCTTGAAGAGAGAGGTTGAGTCCTATCTTATAGAAACTGCAAGCCTCTGCATCAGAAGCCTGTAGCCTAGACTGAAGTGAGCAAAACTTCTGATTGTATTCTCCAAGTGAAAGTGAACCTTGGACCAGGCCTGAGAAGCAGGAGGATGATGGGGCAGCAGAATCCTTGTCTTTGCCAGAGAAAAAAAAGAGAAGAAACAAATTGATCATAATCTTGGAGAACCTCTGGATTTCTGACAGAATGAGAACTGAAACAGCCACGGTAGTGGCCAGTGAGCTTCTCAGCAAGGAACAGGACCTTATGCATGTTGGTGGGAAAATCTTTACTGAAAGCAGTGAAGTGCGCTTGAGAGTAGGCAAGGATGTTGAATATGTTGAGAGGAGGAGAGCTATGGGTGAGAGAGGACAGAGTTTTGAGTTTGATCATTTGCGTGGTGTGTGAGCCTGAAGGGGTAGGTTTGTTCTTGCAGAAAACCTTGTTGTAAATTCATCCAAAAAGAAGTACACAAAGAGAGATTAAGGCAGCAAAAATTATAGAAAAGACTACAGCTAAAATGACAATATAAGTGATAGAAAAAGAACTACCCAGGTTAATCCCATTTGAAGCTGAAATAATGTAAGGTCTTGCCCAATAAGGCGCAAGATTATAAACTATACCATGTAAAGTGTTTGGATTTAAGTTTAAAAGATAAAGGAAAGTAGGTACAGTTTGTAGAAGTACTTTTAAAAGACCTGCTAAAAACTTATGATTAGACACAAAAGGTGTCATAGAGTTAACTAATCCTAAAAAACTATATAGAATAAAGTGTTAAATAAAGATTTGTTTGTAACCAAAGGTATATCTACGTCAGGATATTCCTCATGGGAATATCTCAACATAAAACTAGTCAAGTTATCCCTAATGTTAAAAAATGGTGACAATAAGCTAATTTCTTGTTGTCTAGCTATTTACATTCTAATTATGCTAACTGTTTTATCTCTGGAAGCAAATTTAGACCTAACAAAGTATTAATTTACTATAAACCTAAGTTTTTTTAAAAAAAAGATGATAACTTAAGTACATTTTGAAGTTAGAATTTGAAGATTTGAAAAGAAAAATATAAGATTGAAGTAAAAACCTGTGAACAGTGATTGGGGAAAACCACTTAGAATTTCAGCTTAGAAGCCTACTTTTCCAAGCCCTTTATTTATAGGTAGCAAAATTATAACCCTGTGGAGGATCTGCATAGTAAAACGGAGAGTATTTGACCAGGTATAATATGGCAACCTAGGGAAAACACATGGTAGTTGGGGAAGATGATCCTGCAGGAGACAAAACAAAGATCTGCAACTGCAGTGGCTGGGGAGCGGCAGTTACGTAAGCAGTGAGAGGAAAAAGAAACCCTACTTAAAATAGGAATTTATAAAGATAAACCATAAGGAAACTGTGCGTGAGCACGCAAAAGCAAAAACCAAAACCAAAAGCAAGCAAAAACAAGGTAAGCTTTGACTAGAAACTAACTAAATAAAATCTACTTCAACTTTTAGATTTGAATTAGAATTTAAAGTTTGTTTTGAAGCCTGCCCTTTGGGGCAGGGCACAACAGTAGGTGATTTTGGTTCATCAATCTTTAGGGGATTCCCCAAAGTCAAATTCTGCTCTGGTCTGAGTCTGAAAATCTGCAGGCAGCCAGGCAGGGTATCAGGGTTTGAATCCTGTAGTTGAGGTTTTCCTGTGAGCATGGTCAACAGAAGTTTATCACTTATGACAGTTAGCCTAGGATTTTTTTGTACAAAGTAACTGTATTTATTTTCTAAACACTATGAATCATTAATTTTTGCAGCTGCTTCTTTAAACAGCCACCCTGATGAAAATTTTAAGCATGTTGTGTTTTTAAAGTAGCAGTAAGCTCTCCCTTAAAGCTACTTAAAAGACATAGACAGAGAAACTTCAATCTTTGTAGTTGTAAACATAACTGTATTTTAGCCTCAGTTAGTCTTAGGGTTTTAACACAACATGGCATATTCATCACAGAGCAAATATTTACCCTTGCATAGCACTCATAAAAGACCTTTCTATTAGCAGTCTAAGGCCTAATGACCAATCACTAACATTGTGATGAAGAAAACACCAGACATTATAGCTGAATAAAACAAACAAAACAACAAGCACTTATCTATCTTGGGCAACCAATCTTTATTAAGCCAATGTCAGCTTTCAGCTATCAAACCTCTCCAAATTTGGTTCATCACACAGCCCTTTCAAACATTTTAAGAAAACATAAGGCATTCAAGAACCCAGACAAAGAATTGACCCAAAATAAGGCCTTAAATTATTGTGTCATCTTTCAGCAGCAAGCTCCTGGCTAGCGCACCCAGAACTCCAGAAGACCAGGAGCTCAAGGAACTAATTATCCCAAAAAAAGCTATAAAAGCTCTTCTAACTGTTACAAAAGTAACAGATTCAAATCCCAAAATTGGATTTGAACCCACTCTCAGTCACCAGGCGGGAAAAGCGGGTGGTGAGGGCTTGCCCACATCTGGATTTGCTTCAAAAAGAAAATATCCAGGTGCAGTAATCACTCCTGCCCTGGCAGTAGCTTCAGGGCTTGTCTTGGGCCCCAAAAGCTATGCACAAGCCTTGGTGAGTTTGGCTGGGCCTGGGCAAGCTAAATTTAGCTGCCCAAAACTCCCAGTTTAAGCCCACCCTCTATTTAGTAATTTGGGGTTCCCAATTGGGAACCCCTTTTTTAATCAAGTTATTTTGCCTTAGAAATTTCTGTCAAGCCAGTCCAAAAATGGTAATCCAATTGAAAAGACCCCAAGACATCTGCAGTCAACCCTTCCAGAACCAATGATCATTTAAGCAAAGATAGGTCACCAGCAAGTCAAGCAACTGTTCCTGAAGACCTTAAAAATGATGATGAAACAGTTAACCAACTAGTAAAATTTGAGATGCCAAACCTTATCACCCAGATAGCGCTAGAAGAATGCCCAGAGGCACCTACATGTGAATAAGTATATAAGCCAGAAGCACCATAAAGATTCTGTACTGTTATTTTTATCAAATAAAGTTGCTATGAATCTTTGGTTCATCAATCTAATTCCATACATATTTCTGATACTCTTTTATCTGCAATCACCTAAGCACTAGTACTCATCCTCAGGGATTGATTGACAAGCACCAGCCAAAAAACCAGAAGTGTTTGAATAAAGCCGCCTCCTAACACTCTGTTTGGTCTGTACACTTCACTGAGTATCATCATAATCCTGACCACAAACCCTGGACTTTGGAAGACTTGCAGTGATACACTCGCCCAGATGCTCCCAAGGACCCCTATCAAATAATCTGTGACGGCAAAAAAATAAACCATATACCCTTTGATATTTAATGGCAAATATAATAATCCTACCACCTAATTAGTCCTAATGGAACCACCCCTCACACCCAAACCAATCATCTCAACACCTCTTACTTCTGATGACACCAGCCAGAGTAGTCAATTCCTGGGAGTGTTATACCTGGCACTCACAGGGTTGATTGATTCTGCCTTGCCAGTAACTGGACCCTGGGCTGTGGCTGAGAAGGCTCTCTCCTGCCTGGTAAATTTAGGTCCCATCATCTGGTGGGCCATGTCTGTACCTGCATCTGCCCCTTCCTCACCTGAAGAGGTGCCACAGTACTTCTGATATCCTGGCACTAACACAAGATTAATGATATTGTCATTTTGAAATGAAGAGTCAATGAACCTTTGGTTTAATTAACTTTTTCCTTATCTTGTTCTAGTCTTCTATTACCTGAACTATATCCTGACTGGCCCAGCTACCCCTTAATAGTTCAGCCAAACCACTTGTGAACTATTGGCCTGACTGTTTTAGACCACCCAGCTTACCCTACAGACTGATACACTTTATAAATGTTGTAACTGTGCTGTTTTAGCAGAGTTACAAGGGGGAAAATATTTAGAAGCTAGATAATAATCTTTATTGTGAGATAGTGATTATATAGTTGTGGTGAATCAATGGGTAACAGAAACATGATTGGTGATCACACATTTGGATGAAAGAAGGGGGTGGCTTGATCCTGATAATGAGTCAAGCGCCAAATCAAGGTATTCACCACAAGAGATTATTGTCTGTTCATGTTGTTGGATTTGGTAATCTGAGTTGACTTCCTAGTCTGGCTTCAACTGACCAGATAATTGGATTGCAGGTCACAAACCTGCTTGGTTGAAACCTTTCTGGCAGGTCAAGCCTGCAGTTTTGACACTCTCCCTGACTGAAGGTCAGCCTCCTCTGGGGGCAGGTTGTCAGGGAGGTTGTCAGGAGCCCGGGCTCTGTATTGGACTAATTATTGTTCTGTGGCGGGCAGGGAGGTTTCTTGTTATTTTTGTCTCACTTTGCAGGGTCTCAGGCAATCATGGTGTAGGGTCTTGTCTTGCTTACGTTTTCTGAGCACTTGCACAAGGCAAGTGTTGTTGTTGTTTACCTTTAGAATGATTGCTGGTTCCACTTTCTTGGGTTGTAGTTTGCTTTTGTCAACATTCATGACCCAAACTTTGTCCCCAACTTCATGTCTATTGTGGATGGGGACAAAGGTTTTTTGCAGACGTTCATTTTCCTTCACTGTTTGTTTGCTGTTAGCCTCTACAACGTGAGGGTCTGAGTGTGGGGGGACTTTAATTGGAATTTCCAGTTTAGGTCCTGTCAATGCTTGGATGATATTTGATTGTGCCGTATACCAGCTCAAACGGGCTTTTTCTGGTGGATCTGTTCACTTGGGTTTGACACACAAGTAATGCAGTTGGTAGCTTCTTATACCAGTCTTCAGGTCTCCCGGCAGTGAGCTTGGCTAAGGCTTGCACAAGGCTACCATTAAGCCTCTCTACACGCCCATTGGCCTGTGGGTGATATGGCGTTGTCACAGTGTGTTTGACCCTATTTTTTGTGAGTTACACATTGGTAGTTTTAGAAGTTAACTCTTTCCCTCCATTGGCTATCAGGAGTTCTGGCTTTCCAAACTTGCTGATTATTTCCTTGCCAATAAATTGTCATACATTGTTGCCAGTGTGTGCCTTTACTGCTTGGGCTACTGGCCATCTTGTAGTGAATTCAATGGTGGTGATGATGTATTTCTTATCATTGTGTTTCCCTGGCATGGGGCCAATAATTTCAAGAGCCCATACTTTGAAAGACAGTTGTGTGCAGATGGGAAGTACTGACTTTGGCGGGGTTTTGCTTTTGGCAAACTTTTTGCATACTTCACATTGGTCTAGAACTTCTTGAACATTGCAATATAAGGTTGGTCACCAGACCTTATGCTTAAGGAACTCATATAGGTTTTGGCTCTTGGTATGTCCAAGGTCTCTGTGATAGCGTAGGATAGTGTCTACTTGCTGGTGTGTGGAGATGTAGGGAATGGTCGTGCCATCAGACATTTTTCTGTGTAGGGTCCTGTATATGTCAGCAAATAGGTGTTCATTTTTGATAACTGTTTCCTTTGTTATGTTGGTTGTGCTGGGGGGAAGCCTTTGTCTTTTGTTTGTAGTACTAAGAGAGGCTAGTCTGGGTCAAGCTCATTCTCCCCTCTTGAGGCACAGACATACAGGCAAGAGAGGGTGTCTGCCATGGCAAGCTTGGCACCAGGTTTGTACTGTATGAGCATGTTAAACCTCTCCAATAGCTTCATTCATTGGGCTTGGTGGCGTGACAGATTTGCTTGAGTTTTGAAATATATAAGCAACTTGTGGTTGGTTAATGCTGTGAATTCTTTCTGTTGTTCTAGGTGATAGCGCCATTTGACTAGGCAGTGCACAATAGCCAACAGTTCTTTGTTGTGATAGGGTATTGACACTTGCCATCTGTCAATTTTGCAATTCATAAGCTACAGGCAGGAAGTCACCGTCATTATTTTTGATTCATAGTACTCCCCCAATGGATGCATCTGAGGTGTTGGTTTACATTTGGTATTCCCTGTCATGTTTGGGGTATTGCAGGATAGGAGCTGTTGTGAGTTTCTCCTTGAGGCGTCTAAACAGAGGTCATGTTGAAGGGTCCACACAAACTTGGATTTGGGCCTGTTATGGCGGATAAGGGGGCAGTCAAAACACCACAGTCAGGTATGAAGCGGTGTACATAGGCCACCATTCCCAAGAAGGTGTGGAGTTCCAACTTATCCTTGGGTGGCGGCATCTTGCAGATGGCCTGTATCTTTTGACTGTTGGGTTTGATGCTGTCCTTTGAGACTATGTGTCCCAGGAAGGGTAGTTGTTCACAGAAGAACTGGCACTTGGAGGGCTTGGCCAACAGTTTGTGTTGTGCCAAGGTAGCAAAATCTGCCTCGAGGTCTTTGTGGTGTTGTTCCACCAAGGGACTGTAGACAATGATGTTGTCCAGGTACACTAGAGTGTGCTTGCCTATGTGTGGCATGAATAATTTGTTCATGAAGGTTACAAAGGTGGACGGAGCATTTGTCATGCCAAAGTTGAGCACCACACATTTGTATGAGCCGTATTTAGTGCAGAAGGCTGTCTTAGAGATGTCTTTCTCCTTGATGCAAATCTGGTTGTAGCCTGCTACCAGATCAATCTTGGAGAAGACTGTGGCTTCTCCTAGGGCGTTGAAGAGGTCGTCAATCAGTGATAGTGAGTAACAATTCTTGATGGTAACTTTGTTTAGGGCTCAGTAGTCTGTAACCAGACGTAGGGTACCATCCTTCTTGGCCACAAAGAATATGGCAGCCCCAAAGGGAGACTGTGAGGGGCGGATAAGTCCTTTCTTCAATGCCTCCTTGAGGTAGGCGTGTAGGGTGTTGTCTTTGTTTGGGGTCAGCCTGCAAATAGGGCGCGCCTTGGGTACAGCCTCTTTGAGTTGGATGGAGTGCTGAATGTGCTTCTCAGGGGGAAGTCTGGGTAGCGCTTCCTTGAAGATTTCTGGATGGCGGGCCAAAATTTTGTGGTCCTGAGGCGTGGAGGTATCCTGGTGATCTTTGAAGTGTATGCTCTTGTACTGGCAGGAGTCCCAGTCAATTGCCTTCAGGTTTTCCTTTTTGTCCAGGGTCTCTGTGATGCGTACAAAGACATGGTTGTGTAGGAGTTGGTCCACGGAGTCAGGGTAGATCTGGTGATTGACACCTTTGCGCTTGATGGTTAACACTGAGGTTGCCCAGTCTATGTGAGAATTGTTCTTCCGTAACCAGTCTAGCCCCAGCACAATATCAAACCTTGGGAAGTCAATGATGAAACCTTGGATGGTGGAGTGGAGGTTCTCAAGCATGACAGAGAAGGGGGCAGTTTCCCTTGTCACAGCAATGTGATGTTTGTCAGCTAGGACCACATTTTTAATCCGCAAAGGATTAGTGGCCAGCTTGAACTTGTCCACAAAGCTACTGTTGACTAGGGTTCAATCTGCACCCAAATCCAGGAGTGCTGAACCCGTGTAACTGCAAAAGCAGAAAGGATAAGACATCAGTTTATTAGGATGTCTGGTAATGGTGTACAGTACCGGGTCCTCTGAGGGCACTTGGATCATTGGGCATTAGTCCACGTCCTTGGGTTGGTACTCATTATTGGGCAAGTCAGGAGTTGTGTGGGGAGAGCTTGGCTCGCTTAGTGCTCTCCCTGGGCTTTTCCCTTGTCTTGATTGCCTTGTGTGGTGGTGACACGGAAATGGGTACAATTTGACTGGCCATTGTTTCCATTTCCATGTCTATTCAAACCCGTGAGTTTGTGGTTGACATTATTCCTGATGCCTCCAGGGGGTGGTCAAGCGGAGCACCCGCCTGGATGAGAGTCCTTGGGTCTTTCTCGTTTCCCAGTTTGTGCCTTATGAAGTGCGTTGGAGGTTTGTTCCGCTTTCTCCGCTTCACGGTACAAGCTTTTCAGGTTGGTCACCTGGTCTAGGTTCACATGCCTCATCACATGCGACTTGAGGGTGTCATAGTACATGAGGTGTGTGGCTGGGATGTCAAAGGCCATGTTGGATGGTGCTCAAAGTTGGAGTTCCTTGTAGGCGCAGGTGAGTTTCTTCACAGTGTCTGTCTGGGTTAGGTTCTTTACTTGGTGTATTATTATGAGTTCTGTATTCTTAAGCACAAATCTTGCCAGAAAGTTTTGCTTAAAAGTATCCCGGTTCTTGTCAGTGTGCTCCTTGTGCCACTTGTCACACCAGGTGCCAGCGTCATGGGTCAGGCAAATGGAAATTTCTGCAATCCAAAATTGCTGTGGGCATTCCATCTGGGCCAGCTTGCTCTGGGTGGACTGGATTCATGTGGCAGTGTTGTTGTTGTTGGCCCCGGCAAAAGGTTCCAAGGCAGCGCTTTGTAGTCTTTGAGCTACATAGGCTGGCATGGCGCCTTTGTCGGTTGGCCGCAGCATGGAGGCAGGAGCCTGGAAGGAACCTTGTGCAGACATGATGTTGAAAGCAGGTAGTGGAATCACCGTATTCTGGTACAGGACGAAGTCATCGGGTATCTCGGTACCAGGAGTGTACGGGGTCCAGTCAGGTGGGAGGCCAGACATAATTCTGTCAAGGATTTGTTGGCCGCAGTGTGAGTGGGCAACAGGCGGAATTTTTCAAGATAAGGTAGGATGGAGAACCTACCTGTGTTACCAATGTCGTAACTGTGCTGTTTTAGCAAAGTTACAAGGGAAAAAATATTCAGAAGCTAGATAATAATCTTTATTGTGAGATAATGATTATATAGTTGTGGTGAATCAATGGGTAACAGGAATATGATTGGTGATCACACAGTTGGATGGAAGAAGGGGGTGGCTTGATCCTGGTAATGAGTCAGGCGCCAAAACAAGGTATCCACCACAAGAGATTATTGTCTGTTCATGTTGTTGGATCTGGTAATCCGAGTTGACTTCCTAGTCTGGCTTCAACTGACCGGATAATTGGATTGCGGGTCACAAACCTGCTTGGTTGGAACCTTGCTGGCGGGTCGAGCCTGCAGTTTTGACATAAAGTAATATCTCAACCCAGATTACAAAGACTTTACCTTAGAAGACATACTACTGTCTGACTCTCTAGCTCAGACAAAAAAAGAACAAGTAAATAGAGGAGTGATCTGACATATCATACTACTGAATGTATTCAATAATAAAGTATAATTACCTAACCTCATGCTTGGTCCTCACAAAACCTCCTCACACCCCTAAGCCAGATCAACTGCCCCTTGTAAACCCCATCACTGATATCTTATTCAATTAAATATTTGGAATTGTCTATATCACCCTCACAGGCCTTATAGGCTATATAGTGCCAGCCGCAGGTCCTTAATCCATGTTGGGCCAATCAATCTTGTATATTATCAAGCTAGTATTAATCCTGTGATAGGCTTCATCCATCAAATCACAAGGTTGCTCCGCCCTTCACCTAGCAACCAGAACCTGGTACTCTGACAGCAACTTTAGTTCACTCTAATCTGACTTTGGTTTATCTATCTCAACAGCTCTGAAAAGTACAGTAAAAAATCTAATTCAAAATTAGATCAGCCTTTAAAATTATTTACATAACTTATACCATTTAAAGTACTGTTACAAAATAAATACAGGTAAGAAGTTAAAGCTTTGTTTTAGGCATTTTCAGTACAATTATCATCAAAAATCAAACCATTTAAGGTATATTATATCATACAAATAATAGAAAAATAGGTGCTTCAAATTTTTCATATTTACAGTAAAATAGTATTGGATATAAGTTGCAATAAAAGTGCATCTTTTGAAGAAGCAAATTCAATGGCTGATAAGTCATTACTTGATAATTATTAAGAGATGTAAAATATCACTGTAAAATACAATGTATAAATACTGTTTGCTACTAAACTCTTTAATCGCTTATAGTTTGCATGAGAGTTCTAAATTTGTAGGACGTTATGGATTTTGTTGCAAGCAAATAGAGCAAAGATTGCATGATTTTTTAACAAGCTTGACATCATCGTGCGAAAAATGCCTTTATCCTAAGCTCTTAGACAAATAATATCGAAAGTGTCTAACGTTTGAAAATACGACTTGGATAAATTACGTCTAGCTCAAAAATAGTTAAAGGCTTGTTCGCCAAATGAGTTCAGGCTTTGAATAAAAAGTGGCTTTAAGGAATAATAGGTATAGCGCAACAAGCGATATCATGACTAAATATATTTGTGAAAAGTAGTTTACACAAAAAATTACTTCTTCATAAGATGAACTATAGCAGTTTATGTTGTTTTTCACCAAGGCTGATTAATATATAAAAAGACACTTAAATAAGCTCTTAAACAAATATATGGTTATTCGGGCTCGCTTAAAGAAGACTATTCAGAAGTATGTAAGGCAATATTTTTCTTCTTGGCTTTAAGTGAAGAGGAACTAAATGAGGAATAAAAAAATACGTTCGCGCTTTTTTTATTTATGCTGTCATATGGACAGTTCTTCCTCTTAGGGACTTAGTTTATGTTGACGCAGTCGATCTAGACAGATATTAGTACTTATTCAAACATTGAATGTAAAAAATAGAAGAGGATCAGACTGTTGAGCTTGATATATTATAACCTACACGGTGACTACTTGGTAATTGCATGAAAAATGCGGAATTCATCAGTTTAAAATTAACATTACGCTGGAAAACTTACCAATGAGCAAAAGTATTTATGGCTGAACAAGCCATAAATGAAAACAGAAAGTGGCCGTGGATAATTTTTTTGGCTTCTGGGGTTATCGCGGGAAGGGGATATATCAGTTCATTACTGAGTCGCTAAGGTATTTTAGCTTTACACTCAGGACCTTTCCTCCCGGATTATAACTGGGAGTTCAGTTGAATAACTCCAAGGGTTGAGAAAGGCGAATGATTAAGTTGAGAGCTTGGTACTATATACCTCGAATTTGCTTTTCAAAATTCTTTCAAGCAATTCATCTAACTTTCGTCTAAAAAATCACTTCTGTGATAGGTCTGTAGTGTTAACTTAATAGATATTTATGTAACTTTTTAAATCTACTAAATAACTAGTGATTGGTTGAATAGGCCTAATCTAGACCACTTTTAAATACGATTTCAGATCCCACGCCATATGTTAACCAATTGATGAGCGACAACTCGTATCAGATCCAGTAAAATTGATATCTTAATTGCAGCTAGGACTGGACTGGACTGCTTCGGCCAAGCCTCAGGCAGCTGCGGCCAGTTTTGGCTCTAGGCCAAGCATTTTAAAATTTATTTTAAATGTTTAAATAAAAGGTGATTCCTTTTGGCTGTAGTGGCCCAGAGCTGGAGGCTAGCTGAGGCTGAGCCGAAGCATACCTAATTGCAGCTGAACTATTTTCACATATTCAACCAAATCCGTTTCAAATTAAAGCTGTATTTAAATCAACTAACATCAGTTACAAATTGAAACTGATGCTAATGTACCAATTCAAAAAAGTGGGTTTCAATATTGGTATTTATTTTTAATGAGGTGGGAAATGTGGGGTCCTCATTTTAATAGACTCCTGAAAGCATAACTATTGGAAGATAACATTCTAAATGTGCAGTTTTTCAAGTAGGCTGGATTTAATTACCAGATGTATTCATATTTCACTTCACACTCAGCTAGAACTACTTCTCTTTGAGTTTTTGTTTTACCCCCCAAAAGGAGTAATTAAGTGTGTGTCACTTAACGGAATGAGACCTAAGGACTTGCACCTTGACACATTTAATTGCTGTGTGAGGCAGTTTTAGCACCCACAGCTAGAACTACTTCTTGACTTAATTTTCAAGCTTTTCTTGAGAATCTAGATGCAAAGAGTATTTTGGCCATTGCTGGCACAAGTAACATCCTGTGATTGCCTGGTTTGGCACCATTTTAATGAAAGGTTTGACTTTCCTGAATTAGCAGTCAACCAATATTTCATGACCCACCCAGGTATCCAGCTATTATAATCCTACTCACACCTGACCTTCAATATTTGATTCAAATTGAGTCTCTGCCACATCAAACACAATATATAAGCCTAAAATATTATCCAATAAAATTACTCTTCTTCTCTAAACCTATCTTTCTAGCTTTCTCACAAGTTGCTTTTCATCACTTTAGTAAAAATGTAAAAATGTGCAAAAAGTAAATATTTAATAAATGATAAGATACTTTATTTCAAGAATATTGGGTAGATATATAGTTGTAACACAAAAAACATGTTTTTTCTGTCATAAAGCCATGATTTCTAGGCTGAGCTACTGGGTGAAGGTATAACATTAGACAAAGCAACACTCATCAAAGAATGAGACCTAACTTAACCAAATAAAAAAATGTTCTCTAGACAACTAAGGTTCATATGCTAATAGAAAAGAGTTTATTAGCCACATAAGTGCCAGGTAAAGTACACCTAAAAACTGATTTTTCTGATCAGTGTGCTTTTAAAAGATGAAATAGTCCTGTTGATTTAGTGATGGTTGATAGTTTTAATAAGTAAGTGACTGTAAAAAAAGCTTTAAAAAGTGATTTGAAGAAGAAGAAATTTATTAGATACAGTAGTTTTAAAAGTTATGACAACAACCAAAAATACTTCAGATTTAAACAAAATGATTTCAGATTTAAGCAAATTACAACTATCAGTGTAAAATATACACTCTGTTAACAGGAATTTTGGTGTTAATGGACAAAATGGGTCAACACAACAACAAAGTGCTCACATAACAAAAAAAACTATTCAAAATACTAACCAAAATACATGAACTCACAAAAAAATGATGTGATTTGACCTTCAGTGTACACATGTTTATTATGTAAATTGGTGATGAAATACACTCACATGTGATGATTCAAAACTCAAACCAAAAACAAAACACAATTGCAACTTAACATTTAAACAAAACCACTCAATTGTTGTGTGCAATAAATTGTACTGTAAATTCAGAACCTAAATGTAAAAATGCGGGATTGTCAAATCCTTGGTCCAAATTTTGAATCACTTTTGTGGGATAGCCTTTTTTAATTAAATTGAATTCTTTGTATTTTTTTTGAATTTTTAAAAATGCAGAAACTCATAGACACTTTGCAAATTTCAAATTGAACTGCATATTTCTAATGAACAAAGTGAATTAACTGGAATCAGATTTGAAGCATTCAAATCCGTCAACCATTTTCATTAAGTTTACTATGTTTTTTTTTGGAATTGCAGGATTGTCAAATCCAAGAACCAAACTTCAAATCACTTTTGAATGCCACTAGTAAACTCAGATATTAATTGCGGGAACTGGAATCCAAATTTAATGTACAGTAAGTACACTAGAAAACAACAACCCAAATCAAGAACCTCCACCACAACTAAAATCAAATGAAAATTTCAATCTCAATAACCATGTTTAGACATAAGAATTGATTAAACTTTAAAATTATCCAAACCCGGAAAGTATATAATATTATACACTTCAAATCACGGATATAGAAATTATGTTACTATTCAAGGCTAACTCAAGAGAAAATAACTACCCACAACTAAACCAATAAATCCAAATAAATACATATTTAATCTAAAATATATATTTTTATTTTATTTTTATGGACCGTCAATCACATTCCCAACCCTCTCCTGCACCAGCCCGTGGGGCAGCCTGTCCACAAGGGCGTCCCAGAGGGTCCAAGAACAGACCCAGAACCCAACTCAAGGGGAGTCATGCCAATACACAGGCCTCCCAAGGTGTCAGCGCCAGCCAACCACCTCCTGAACCCCAAGCCAGAACTACCAGCTTGAATCCCAGGCAGAAGCCACTCTCAAGGCCTGCTACCAAAGTCTCCTACACCAGGGTCACCGGGAACACTGAGGTTACTTACACCTCCACTGTTTACCCAGTTGTCACCCGGCCCTGCACTCTTGACCCAAGAGTTGCCACTTCCTGCCCTGTGTCTTTGACACCACCTACAAGCCATTGGCAGCCACTGTTGAGCCATCTGCGCCTATTGTGTATTCAACCATAGACAGCGCCACTGCAAGCAAGCGTGATCCCACCTTCTAAACAAAGGTCCCCGTTTCCTGTGTTGAGCCTGGTAGCCAGGATGCTGTGGTACCTGCCAAGAGCCAGTGTCAGTTGACGGATAGTGAGTGTGAAGCTCTCCTCTACTGCTTTAACGGGGGAATGGCGGTTTGGGATATTGCGTCCTGATTTGGTGTCACAGCCATATACATTGCTGACATCAACACCAAGTATGGCAACACAGGGCAAATTGCCGAATCCACTAAGGCAAAAAGACAGCCCAAACTACTTCAACCCGTACACATCAACACAATCAAGCAGTGGGTAGCCAAGGATTGCCACCTGGACTCACTTGCTGTCCAATCAATGCTTGCCACAGAGTTTGGGCTTTCTGTTTCCAAAACCCTTGTCTACAAAACAATGGTTGATTTGGGCTTCTTGTGGAAGGTGCTCGGAGTTTCTACGTACAATAGGAACAGTGAAAAGACCATCAAGGATTGACACATTTATGCCAAGGCATATCTGGCACTAAAGGAGACTGGCAACGTACAGTTCTTCTATATTGACAAATTGTTGTTTTCCTCCTCACTCAGGTCAGGCATGGGTGGGCTGAGAAGGGATCCAAGCACGGCGTAGCCCATCATGCAGCTGTCTGTTCCCAGACCTATTCCATGGTTGCGCTTCTTGGTCCTCGTGGGTTGGACCGGTATCAGATGATTAAAGGCTCCCATAACAGCAGGACCTTTCTCAATTTTCTCCTAGCTGTCAAGGAGTACCTTCAGATAAATTACAGCAGCACAACCAACATTGTTATGCTTGATAATGTTGGGCTCCACAAAGTGGATCTGGCTGTGTCTGAATTCCCTCCCATTGACAAAAACAGCCACACCTCCAGCCACCGACTTACTGATTGTCCAATGTGACTTCTCTTCCTCTCACCATATTCCCCATTCCTGAATCCAATTGAGGAGGTGTTTGGTTGGATCAAGAATAAGGTGAAACAAGGCCTTCCTCAGGACACTGAGGATCTATTCAATATTCTTGAGGTCAGCCAATTTGCAATACCACCCAATGTGGTGGCAGCTTTCTATGAGCACTCAGAATCCTTCCTTCCAAAAGCCCTGGCCTCCAAGCCAATCAGATAAATGGGCGCTCCAGGTTTTATTTGTTTTTATTTTGTTTTTATTAGGACTCAAAAATTATTATTTATATATAATAATGTGACATTTGAATGTACTATAGACATTTAAGAATACATAGAAAAGGTAAGTAAAATTGATTATACTAGGTACTGTAAATTCAGAACCCAAACATAAAAATGCGTGATTGCCAAATCCTTGGTCCAAATTTTGAATCACTTTTGCGGGCAACTCAGCTGAGTGAAAAATAAAATATTTAATAAAATCAACCATTTATTTTGATTTTTTTTGGTTTATTTAAATTGGCAAATTTCGAATCTCTTGAGCAGATAACTCAACTAACAAAAGACAAAACTCAGCAAACAAATACAGGATACATGAATCAGAAATGCGGGATTCTTATGTACAATTTGAGATTTCCTGTATTTCAATTGAATCATGGACATCATGTAAAAATTAACAAATATGAAATTGCGGGATTGTCAAATCCAAGAACCAAGTTTCAAATCACAATTGCAAGGAATTTGAAATAAATATAATTTATTGGTGTCTCAAAAAGAATGCTAAAGAATATAGAGTGGATTTATGCAAATTCTTTTAGGAATAATAGGCATTCTCAAAAATCACCCTATTCCATTTTAGGACGGCTAAAATTTAGATGCTTGATTACAGTAGATTTCAGAAGACACTAATAATAAAGTAGAATTATATATTACAATCTATCTTATCACATTGTCTTTCCTTTGGTATGTTGATAATGTGCTTGCAATTAATTGGACAGCTTCACCTCCAGTCGCCTTGGCAATAGAAAATCAAGCTGTCCAATTAATTCCAAGCACATTATCAACATACCAAAGGAAAGACAATGTGATAAGATAGATTGTAATATATAATTCTACTTTATTATTAGCGTCTTCTGAAATCTACTGTAATCAAGTATCTTTAGTAGCAATACATGAATACATAGTTAGTAAACTAATGGTTTATCTTTCCCACCTCTCCTTATTCCTTGAAAAGAAGTTTTATGGCCCCTGGCGTAGCCAAGGGCCAAAAAACTTTTAAAAAATTTCTGCGTCATCAGGAGAGTAGCTCATAAATCATTATATGGGTTTATGGTTGCTATATTAGTGATTTAAAGTGCAGAATATTGCATCATTTCCAGTTTAGATAATTTTCCATTTCACTTAATTTCATGTCTAAACATGGGTGTTTAGATTGGATTTTTCATTTGATTTTATCCAGAGTGGAGCTTCTTGATTTGGGTTGATTTTTCCTAGTTACTTACTGTACATTCAATTTGGATTCCAGTTCCTGCAATTATTATTTGAGTTTACTAGTGGCATTCAAAAGCAATTTGAAATTTGGTTCTTGTATTAGACAATCCTGCAATTCCAAAAAACATAGTAAACTTAATGGAAATGGTTGATGGATTTGAACACTTCAAATCTGATTCCAGTTAATTCATTTCGTCCATTGGAAATATGCAGTTTGACTTGAACTTTGCAAAGTGTCTATGAGTTCCCACATTTTTAAAAATTCAAATAAATACTCAAAAAAATCAATTTAATTAAAAAAGGCTATCCTGCAAAAGTGATTCAAAATTTGGACTAAGGATTTGACAATCCCACATTTTTACGTTCAGGTTCTGAATTTACAGTATGAAGAATATATTTTTATTATAATGCATTGAATATTATATTGACTGTTGCGCTAACAAATGAATAAATTAAAAAAGATAGAAATAGAATTATTTTATTTAAATAATTGTTAATTGTTGATGGTACTTTGGCTTTTTTAAGCCACAAATTGGACCTTGCATGTCATCATCTGATCCTTGTTATTTCAGTGCCACTATAGCCACACAACACAACCACCAATGATTTTCATGTATTGCTTACTAATTAGTACTTAGGACGCGGGTCAAGCATATCAAATATGTTTAACAAATCACATTACAAGGGAAAGGTAATTTGACTTCTAAACAATCATTTGTTTAGAACAATAGTGGAGCAGGCTGCATGACACAGATAAATTCAATTCTCAATGTTTATCTATGTGATAAATAAACCTGTTTTAACGAGCTAATAAATAAAAAAATTTTAACTTATTTTTAATATTTGACGTGGTCGCAACTTTAACTAATGGCTTGTAATATATTTAGATATATTAATATTATAATTTACATACTAAAATTTAAAATAAAAATTAAAATATTAAAAGTAAAATTATAATTATAAATTGTAAAAGTTAAATATTAAAGTTTAAACATTTGAAATTTAACTATTTTTATTAAATTGTGATTTATTCTAATATCAAAATATTTGATAATAAAAATTTTAATATTGTAATATGTATTATGAAGATTTTAATATTAAATTTTAGATACTAAATATTTTTAATATTTAAATATGTAATATTAAAATTTTTATAGTAAAATATTAATAGTACATATTTCAGTATTAAAAATATTTAGTATTAAAATATAAAAAATTTAAAAAAAATTAATTTGCAAGGGGAAAATATTTATTGGGGGGATGCTAATTGCAAAGGGAATGTGATTATTCCAGGGAATTATAACCCAAAATTAAATTTTCAGCTAATGCATCTAGTTGGATCCACATACTCTTCTGTATGTGGTGGACAACCCTGGATGTGATTGCTAGAGGGGTGGCGCCCTGTACCCTGGTGGTTGCTGATTGTTTGATAAAAGACAAGCGGGTGAGCAAATTGACTAGCAGGTTTTTTTGGGGGGCACATAGTACCCATATAGTGTTGCCAATGCAAATGAATCATAGAGGACGTGCTCAACTGTCCTGTATTCCCGCGGTGTTTTCTGGCAGTTGAGGGCTACACGGCAAATGTCCATTTGAATTGGTACATCCTCTAACTTTTTGACATTGGTTTTTAATATGCAGTGGAGAAGGATTCCCAGGTATACCAAGACATGGATTCTTTGCAAGGTATACTTATCTGAGAACATGCACAATTTTTTGAATGTTTGTACTAACTTATTAATATAGGACGTTTGGTTGAACTTGAAGAGGGTTCTGGGGGGTGCCTGACTTGAATCAGCCCCCCAGGCCTTGGCAAATGAAATAAATAAAGGTTTAAAATTATTCACAAGGACTGCATCCCCAACTTTATTTGATAGTGCCTTAAAAACTTCATTAAAAATAGCAGATTTCAAATATTCATTTCCTATTTGAAAGTCGGTTTTTATTAAATTCTTTTCATATTTGTTGATGTTAGTGAAGGGGAATTGTTGAATGCTTTTGTATATGTATTCATTGAAGTTCAGTTTGATATCCCCACAAATTTCATTCATTTCTTTGATTTTGATAGCTGATCCTAGTTCATATGCTTCCCTTATCCATGGCGAGCACCCCACAGGTGGTGAATATTCCCTATCTTGAGCTTCAATATTAAAAAACATATTCATATTCTGTTGAATTATTTTATTTATTTGGTTTTTATTTATTTGCTTTACAGGGGCCACCAGTGTATGGTAACCCCCGTAAAACCAACTCAGCGTATAAGCTGCCACTTCCTCAACCTCATCCCCATTCCTGGTGATGACTAAATAAATATAAGTAAAACATAAAAAGACTTAATAATTGTTTCCCCTGTGGCCCCCTCAGCCACAGGCGCCACTTTGGCAATCTTCATGAGTGTTGGATGCTCTTCATTAATTTTTCTAGGCTTAATTTTTCTTATCTTTCTTGCAACTTGTGTTTCTTCTTGGTTTTTATTTGATAAATTTTCTGTATTTCTTGAAGAGCTCCTGCTTCTTGACTGAGTTTTGTTTTCATCTGTTTCCATTTGATTATTTCCCTCTTCATTTGTGTTTATTTTCTTTGGGATTTCAGTTCCTTCAATTAGTTTGATCTTATTGTTTTCTTTGGCCCCCTTCCAGAACTCCCACAAATTGTAGGCCACATTGTTGAACTTTAGACTTGATAAAATTGTTCCCTGTAGATTAAGTAATTTTTCTTTATTCTTTTCATCTATAATATTTCCCAATTTATATAGAGCATCTTCTTTTGACTGGATTAGTGGCTGGCCCTTGTTACCCAGCTTCCCTGTCACTATTTCCCTGATATTTCTTTCTATCTCAACAACCTTTTGAAGGTATGCTTCTAATTTGTTGATTAAGTTATAGATTGTTGACATATTGTTTGAATTACATCAAAAAACTGGTTTTTATAGTACTATCTTCAACGCATACATATTTTTCATCATCATTAATAAATTAAAAACAATAAACGTAAATATTGCATTAGAATATTGCAATTAGACGTCAACTCTTGATATTTTGATATTATGTGCATAACTCAATGCATTTTGTTTAATAAAATCCATTGTAAATGTGGCTTTTTTATTATAATTTAAAATAAATTGACTGTGTTTATATTAGAGAGCCATTACTGCTTAGTACAAATGTTGTACACAGTGCATTTTACAGCCTGTATATTTGCCTATTGATAATAATTCTGTAAAATTTTTAGTTGGATTTTGCGAGGTAATAACAATGTAATGTGTTATAAATTGCAGTTTACTGTCATTAATTGGCTGATTTTTTTGCTGTGGCAATTGTGCATTTTCTGATATTTCCGCACTAGTATCCAATTGGTTGGCTTCACATCCAATTGCACAGGCAATAGGAAAACAAGCCGCCACCCCAATCACATCCAGTCTTGGGGTGACGGCTTGTTTTCCTATTGCCTGTGCAATTAGATGTGAAGCCAACCAATTGGATACTAGTGCAGAAATATCAGAAAATGCACAATTGCCACAGCAAAGAAAATCAGCCAATTAATGACAGTAAACTGCAATTTATAACACATTACATTATTATTACCTTGCAAAATCCAACTAAAAGGTTTATAGAATTATTACCAATAGGTTAATATACAGGCTATAAAATGCACTGTGTACAACATTTGTACTAAGCAGTAATGGCTCTCTAATATAAACACAGTCAATTTATTTTAAATTATAATAAAAAAGCCACATTTACAATGGATTTTATTAAACAAAATGCATTGAGTTATGCACATAATATCAAAATATCAAGAGTTGAGGTCTAATTGCAATATTCTAATACAATATTTACGTTTATTGTCTTTACTTTATTATTAATGATGAAAATTATGTATGCTCATAATTTTAAGCTATTTGTAAAATGTACAACATTGTATTAATTATGGGAAATGTTGATAATGTAAAAAGAAAAGATTATTAATTATGAATTGAAAGAGAGATATTAATTTCAATAAGTTATCACAAAGAAAAGATTTATTTACTAATCAAAGGACAGGAAGGGGAAGGAATGGGCAGAATGAACATTGCCTTCATCTGCGTCTGTGAAAGGGACAGCATCAGAAATAGTGGGGGGATTGGTAATGGCTTTGGAGTCAGGGTTGGAGCGCAGATGGCTTGATGGGGGGGGTTGGGGAGGCAGGGTTTGCTGACTGGGAAGGGGCGGCAAGAGCAGTTTGCTTCAATTGCTCAAATTTTTCTTCAGTCACGTATACTGGCTTGAAAAAACAGATGTATGGGCAAGGAGGGAGGCGGGGGTCCTTTCTGGACTTATCACTATCACTTGCATAGAAGATGATGAGATCAAATAAGTCCTGGATGGACGCGGAAGGGAAAAGCTCATACCCCTTATCAATTTGGGTGCATAGTTTGTTGTAGGTGGAAGACTTTAAGCGCCTGAGGGCAGAACCAAAATTGTAGAAACATACATCTGCAAGATGCATTTGGAGTAGTTGATGGGGTAGGACCAGCAGGTATGCCCTGCAGCCCTAATTTCTTGGGTAGCCCATTCCTGCTGCTCCATCTCCGCACTCAGTACAACTGCGTGCACAGTGTTTTGTGTGGCCCACTCCTCCAGCATGGCCTTGAGCTCCGTCTGGTAGGCATACCCATCTGCAGTGTTTGATATTGCCGAGTAATAATTGATGCCCAATGGGGAAACTGCAAATAAAACCCCAACAAAACAATACAAGATTGGGCCGCGCTTGTACACGTCAGACTGGATACGCTTCTCTCCAAAGTCTTGGATACTTGCAGATATCTTAGCATACAACAGGAAGATTATGTCATTAAAGGCCCTCATTGCCCTTCCTTTGATAAAATTAATAATAGTTGAATTGTAGGGGTCAGTGTCCATCAAACTGGGGCCACTGAGAACTTGATTGGACAAGGTTCTAGCAGAAACCACAACTCTGTGCATCCACAAATTCACTGTTCTTTTGTTGATGAAGATGCCGTGAAGTCCCAACTGGAGACGTACCTGGACCAGGGGCATCCACGGGTCACGTTCCATAATGGCCATCATAAGGGGATGGTCTGTGTCACCTTTGGTTGAAGTACGGGCACCAGTCAGGGTCTTCTTGGTAGGGGGGCCACAGTTGGTGTGGGCTCGCAGGGTTGCAGCCACAGTGGACTTTGCAAACCCCATTGCAGCCACAATTGTCCCAAGGGACTTAAGCTTCCCTTGCTTTTCAACCATTTCAAGAACAATCTCCGGAGTGATTAGTTTTCTTCTGCGTCTTGCAGGATAATTGGCTGGGGGAGGAATATGTCCATCTTGTGAACTGGTCAATGCCATCTGATTGTCTATTTTGGTGTCCTGGGCTCTCTGGGTGACCCCATGGCTAAAATAACTGGTTCTGGATGCCATTGCTGATAAGGGATTTGTGTTGGCAGCTGCCTGTGCATAGTGGGCAAACAGGGCCATGCTTGAGGATGCAGGAGAAAGAACAGACTCCTGGGTGGGGCTTGCAGAGGGGCCTGAAGGTTGGGAGTGGTCATAGACAGAGGCTTCATTATTAGAGGACCCAGTGTAGCCCTGCATAATTTTGTCAAGGCCAGGGAACAGCTTGTTGACTTGGTTGTTGTTGAAAAAAGATATAATAAATTTTTATTAAAAAATTAAACTCAAAAAGAGGATTGTACATTTTAGTCAATTTTATTGTTAAGTATGTTAATTTTGTGAATAGTAGGATCTAAATTTTAGCCGTCCTAAACTGGAATAGGGTGATTTTTGATAATGCCTATGATTCCTAAAAGAATCAGCACAAATCCACTCTAGATCCTTTAGCCTCCTTTTTGAGATACCCATAAATTATACTTATTTCAAATTCCTTGCAATTATGATTTGAAACTTGGTTCTTGGATTTGACAATCCGCAATTTCAGATTTGTTAAGTTTTACATGATTTCTATGATTTGTTTGAAATACAGGAAATCTCAAATTGTACATTAGAATCCTGCATTTCTGATTCATGTATCCCACATTTGTTTGTTGGGTTTTGTCTTTTGTTAGTTGAGTTATCTGCTCAAGAGATTCAAAATTTGCCAATTTAAATAAACCTAAAAAAAGTCAAATTAAATGGATAATTTTATTTAATATTTTACTTTTCACTCAGTTGAGTTGCCTGCAAAAGTGATTCAAAATTTGGACCAAGGATTTGACAATCCCGCATTTTTACGTTCAGGTTCTGAATTTACAGTATATATTATTTTATTATGGCATCTGAGGTAATCCCAAACGCTTGATACTGGATTACGTGAATAGATTTATACCACTTTGTCAAATAAATACAAAATAGTCTTATAAAAATTAAACGTAAAATGTACAGGTTGGAATTTATTTTATTAACGTATTATTTTATGATTTTAGGAAACCTGTTTCCACAATATATTTTACAAAACTGGTTTTCAGAAATAAGAATTAGAAAATTGTATTATAATAAAAATAATATGAATTGTAATGATTTTTATTAGGAGAGAGAATTTATTGCAAACACCTGTAGTGGATTCTTTGGTATGTACCCACCCCACAATGGAGGTGGCACATAACCTCCACTGCCACACCGTGGACAGTGGATATGCCCTTATTAAAAAACTCCCTCCTGCTGGTGAAGGGGAGTAGGGTAAGGTGCAAACTGAGGAGCAGCTTTTTGTGCGGGGCTGCAAACCCGTAAATCCCTGCCAGGACCAGGGGGTCTTGAATTACATGGTTCACCGAGTCATATCCAGGGGGACCTTCTTCCCGTCAAGTGCAAGCCAGGCCTTGTCAATTCCCAGAAGGACCCTGTCTAGATCCTCTATGCTGGCGCTCATCCCAAAGAAGAAAAGATAGCCAAGGTAAACCACCAAGTGAAGCCTTTGCCCAGCAAAGGCTTCCGTGAACTAACAATTTATTATAGACTGCACTGATCTTCTTATTGTGCCTGGTCTTTGCAAAGGTAAGATCCATTGCCAAGGGGAGGCCTGTTTCATCTCACTCCAGGCTTGCCCAAAGTATGCAAAGAGGATATTAGTTTTCTTGACAGCTGTTGCGTATGCAACAGCCAATTTCCCCACCGCGCGCCCAAAGTTGTCCAGAAGGTAAGATAGGGTATGCTCCAACGGGAAGCAGAAGCAAGCAGCTGCATGAGCCTGACCCATCTCCGGTACATTCTTGAATGGGAGCGTTGCCAGGATGTCCCAAACAAGCTCAATGGTGTTTACACAGTAAACTCCACTGAGGTTAACCGGGTCCAGGCGGACCAGTTGGGCATCCTTGTAGGCAGTAACTGCCCACTCAGATGCCCCCTCTCCATGCGTCAGCCCAGCCAATGCCTCCATGGACATAGGAAAGGACCCGTGGATGCAGTCCTTCAGCTCCTGCACAACAGGGGGGGACAGATACAATTGCTTGGCCACATGAGTGGGATAGTTGGCGTAGAATGTGGCGGGGACAAAGGGGAACAGGACCTGGTGGAATTAGCCATCTATGTTTTCTAAAAAAAACAGGTAATAATTTTGAATATTATGTTAATTTTATTTTTTTATGTTACCTTCACGTGTTTCTTCCTTGCCAGCCGCTTCAGCAGGCTTAGCCATTCTTGGCGCAAGCAATTGTGCTGGCAATTCAGTATCCTCTGCTCTGGCACGCTTGGCGGGTTTGAGATGTTCATACATCTCCGGGTTGTCAACCCAAACAGACGGCACAGGAAGATTGTACACCTTAAACTGGAGGCCCTCAACCACCATCTTCTGGATTTTGAGAAGATGCTCTGTCGTGAATAACGGCATTCACCATGTTTTGATTTTGCCTTTGTTGGGTCATTTCAAGGACAAATCTCTCACTTTTGCTTTTGAATCTCAAAATGGACTGGCTTCTGCTTCAGGAAATATGTTTGTTTGGTTTCCTGACTCTGCGCAACTCACTCGCCCCACTCATGCTTGTGGCGAGTGATCCTACTGTCCTGGTAGTGTTTTGTGGTATTCCTAACCACTATATATTCCATTTCACATTCACCAATAAAAATTAAGTTCTATTCACATTTTTGTCTTTGTGTCTTCTGCACTTCTGCGCCTCTCTCTAGCCACGCCTAGTAGAGATTATTCATCCAGGGCTGCAAGGTAAACACTATTGCCTTCCCTGTCATCTAACTAAGACTTAGTACAAATCCAATCCTAAGGTTAGGATTCCCCGTTGTGTGTCTGTGACGCGCCTCAGAACACAACAAAAATGGTGCTCACTACAGGGGCTGTAAGCCTCTTGGTTATCCCTTTTGCATCTACGTTTGAAGGTCCCTTGCCTCCACCTATTTGGGAGTCAACCTTGCCTGAAATTATCAGCCCTCCTATTGAGGAAGACATTGCCAACCCGCCTATTGTCCCTACTGTACTGAACCTTGGGAATGGTCCCTGCTTAGTTGCTTACCCTATGGGTACCCCTGACTTGGAACAAGTCATGGCGGTAGCCCTTGGGATAGCTCAGGACGGGGCCATCCCTCGCCTTCAGTTACAGTTTAGCCGTGCCAAATACTATGAGTTAATTGTGGCCCCTCAGTTTCCACAACACCTCCTCCCAGCAGCTGGCTCCGCTGATCATCTGTTGTCATCCTTTGGACAGCCCGCCTTGGCCCACTACCAGATGGTGTTGGGACTCCATGTTCAAGAAATCTTGTCTCTACAAGCAGCTGTTACCCATCATTGGGACCAGTTTGCTGCCTAGCAACAGTGGGTCCATTCCCTGTTCTCCCTGATATCTGACAATCAGCGTGATTTGGTCACCTCTCAAACATGTTTAGTCAATTCCATTGAGCAAATACACCAGTTCATCCCTGAGTACGTTAGGGAGCAACTACATGAGTTTCATCAGTTAGAACAACCCTGGCGCACTCAAGTAGACTCCACCCTAAACGCTTATCTCTCTAATTTTGAGCGCCTAGTGCAACAGCTCAATGCATTCAGTGTCTATTCCTTTGAGCAATTGCAACAGGTAGCTGACCTTGCTGCTCAAGGTCTAAATGAGCTCAGTGCGGAATTTGATCAAGAGAGAGCTGCCACTGCCGCCGCTATTGCCAAACTTCAGAGTCAGGTGAATGAGCTGTCCTCTCCCAAACCTGATGCTCCGCCTTCTCCTCCTGCTGATAATCTGGTGGACAGAGAGCAGAGAATCTGGGAAGACATCCAGGAATTACATGCTTCCACTTGTAGTCAAGGACGTCCTACAGAAATGCCTCAACCTGATCCCCAGGTTCTTGCGCTGACTGCTCAGGTTGCTGAACTACAGCAGGAAGTTGCTGCTTTACGTGAGGTAGTGACGGCTGCTGCTAGTCCACGCAGGGTTAACAAGGAAGATGGATGTTGTCCTGGTTTGGCAGGGGCTCCTAAAATCCACTGCGCTAGGGAGTTGATTGCCCTAGCTAACAAGGTAGACCATTTGAAACAAGACCAGACTGAGTTGGACAGAGACGTACAGGAGATGAGTGAGCTGATCAATTCAGTAAACAACAGATTTGCCCCTTGCCTCTTGGTGGGGCCATCCCTTACTTCACAACTGGCTGAACTCTCCACAGTTGTCACTACCCAAGGGCAACGCCTAGATGTTACTGAACAACAGACCACTCTAGCCAACACTATGGGTGCCAGAACTACCGAGACTCTGATGACCCTTGAAGAAAGTGTTCGACAACTGTGGGCTAGACAACCCCCCTCTGAATCTGAAGCTGAGTTCTCCCCGCGCATAAATGTACTTGATAGCAACAATGGTGGTCCAACTCCTGAGGCACACTTCAAGCCTACTTTTAAGCAAGTGTTTGATCCTAAAACCTCGACTATCACAGCCTTCTTAACTATTTACAAGACTGCTATGAGATGAGCATCAGATGAAGTTAAGAAAGAACATATTATGACTTGCCTACACCCAACCTGTCAAGAGGTAGTTGTACCAGAGCTGCCCTCCATTGAGACCTGGGAGGACATGAAACAACTCTTGATTGACAAGTTTGGTGGTGATCTTAGCCTGGAGGTGAAAAATGATGCTTTCATGCACATATACTTCAAGCCCAAAGAGACATTAGCTGAATTTGCCAACAGATTTTACATGGAGGGACAACAGTTAATAACAAGCAGACAATTGACGGCACATGAAGCATATATGGCCTGCGCCCAGGCCCTCAAGGTGAATCAACTCCTATGCCTCCATTTCAAGGCCCACAAGGCTATGCTGTCCTCCAGGAAAAGTATAAAAACACTGCTCCAAGATATGCATCTTACCCATTCTGGGGCAGTTGTTTGGGAGAGTTGTGCCGCTTCCAACTCTGGCTCTTCTTCTTGCAGTCCTTGTATCCTCACCATGAACTCTCAAAATCCTCCTTGACGTCAGGGTTGCCACAACTGCGGTCAGATAGGCCACCACTCTTGCGTCTGCACCAATCTGCAGGTTGAAGGAGCTGATCCCAAGGATCAGTTAGAAAAGAACAGTCAACCTAGAGGCGGAGACGCTCTTGGTTGACAATTCTTCCCAGTCTTCTTCTACACCCCCGCCTGCTACTGACTCTGAGCCTGCTGATGATGAAGCACCTCCTATTCTCCTCCTGTTCCATGACATTTCTGACAATTCTGATGTGGATGATCTGATGTTGAAGACCATGATGCATACGGGTATTCTGTTCTTGCTGTCCCTGAGACTATTGCAGTTCCCTACAAGCTACAATATGGGAAGACTACAACTACCACCAAGCCCTTGTCTGAGGCCAAAGCAGTTGTCTCCTGCCCCTATCTTACTCAAGCAAAACGGTCCCCTGTATTAGTGGAATCATCAGAGGAAGCCGCTGAAGTTGCAGGCGCCGTTTTCAAGAATGTATCTATCTCACTCCCTCTCCAAACTGTATACAAGGAGTTTCTGGGACTACAATGCATGATTAAGAAATGGGAAAAGGAAATAGCTGAGGCCCAGGATATCTTGGCTGTTCTGCCACCCTTTGGACGCACCACCACCTGAGTAGAGATATCTATCCAAAAGGTCAAGATCAAAGCCGCCTTGGACACCGGTTCTCCTGGAAACATTGTTTCTTCTAAACTGATGAAGAAACTTAAGCTGGCCCCTGACCTCAACTACCATCAATCCTATGGCACCGCTGGTCTCTCCATGACTTGCGCCATTGGCGCGTACTCTGCCTTACCAATGCGGTTTGGTAAACTCCTGTTGGCTGCGCCAGCTGTTGTTCTAGAAAATGAGAGCTATGACCTTTTGGTTGGTACCCAGTTCCTTTGGGAATATAATGGGATCATCAACCTAAAAGATGGCCATCTTTCTATCCTAGGGTACAAAGTCCCTCTGATCTTTGAGGAGCCCATCAAAGTTCCTGGTAAACGGTTGAAGACATGTACTCTAGAGTACCCCACTGGAGTTTTCACCCTAAAATACCAAACCCATTCCACCAACATGAAGTGTCCTCCCATGGCTTGTCCTGCAACTGAGGGAATCCCTCTCATGGCCACGTCTGCTATCACCATCCCCCAGGCTCTCAGGCTATCATAGACTCCCAGATATCATATGAACTACCTGAACAGAATTTCTTAGAGCTGTACTCCCCTCCTTTGCTGGGGCGTAACAAGCCTTACCTTTGTCCTGGAATTCTGGACGTTTCCCACAAGGACCCCGTTCAATTACTAGTTGCCAACCTTACTGTGCTTCCTATGATAGTATCCAGAGGACAGGTTGTTGGTTAAAGAAAGCTGTTAAATGCTCCTGACATCTTGTCTCTTCACCCCTTTGGAACTTTTCAAGACTTTAATCTACCCAAAGACAAGCCTCAAGTCCTATCTCTGTTTACTGCCCAAGACTTCCCTCAGTTGTCCCCGGTCCAACAGAAAGAGGTGCTTGATTTACTAGACAAGTTCTCAGACATCTTTGCTAAAGATAGTACTGATTATGGGCTAGCCAAAGGTGTGATACATCAGATTGACACAGGAGATGCTCCCCCTTTTGTGCCAAACCATACCGCCGCAGCCAAGTGGAAGATGCACAGGTTTCTAAGGAGCTCAAACAACTACTGGATGCTGGACTGCTAGCTTCCTCTCAAAGTCCCTGGGCTTCCCCCTCCTCATCTTAAAGAAAAAGGATGGTGGACACCGGATTGTGATAGACTATTGAAGGTTGAATTCTCTAACCAAGAAAGATTCCTATCCCTTACCACACATTGATGACGCCCTTTGACGCCTTGGAGGTTCTAAGTTTTTCTCTGCCATGGATTTGGCGTCTGGCTACTGGCAAGTTGACCTCTCTCCTGAAGACTGTCAGAAGGCTGCACTCATCACATCAGAAGGATTGTTTGAACCTACTTGCATGCTGCAAGGGCTCTGTAATGCCCTGGCAACTTTCCAGAGGGCCATGGACTCCATCCTGCGTGACTTGAAGTTGTTGTGTGTCTTAGTCTATCTAGATGATATAACAGTCTTCAGCGCAACTTTCACTGATCACCTAGCCCATCTTAAAGAGGTGTTCATAAAGATCCGAGAATATGGCCTCAAGTTAAAGCCTTCTAAGTGTGCTTTCTTCAAAGAGCGCCTTGAATTCCTGGGCCATGAAGTAACCCAAACAGGAATTTGTCCAATGACCAAGAAGGTTGAAGCCATTGACAAAATGCTTCCGCCCACCAACCTCCAAGAAGTACAAGTCTTTCTGGGCATGATGGGTTACTATAGACAATTCATCCCTGATTTTGCTGATACTAGCAAACCCCTGGTCTAACTATTGCGTAATGTCCCTTTCAAATGGACTGCCAGTCAACAGCAAGCCTTCAAGACTATAAAGCAGAAACTCAAAGAAGCACCCATTTTAGTGTACCCTGATTACGATAAGGAATCCATCTTGTACACTGATGCTAGTGACCTTGCTATTGGAGCTATCTTGGCTCAGCTCAACAATGAAGGTGTGGATCACCCTATAGCCTATACTTCCCGTGTGCTAAATAAGCATGAAAAGAATTATAGCGTTACAGAGAAGGAATGCCTCGCTGTGCTGCATGCAGTCAAACAATTCCGCCACTACGTGTATGGTACCCATTTCACTGTTGTCACTGACCACACTTTGCTCAAATGGTTACAACAACTTAAGGAGCCTGAAGGACGCTTAGCCAGATGGGCTCTACGCCCGCAAGGTTATGACTTCACTGTGCTCCATTGCCCCAGGATTCAACATCAGAACACTGACAGGCTATCCCAAAAGCCCATCCTTGCCCTACATCCTGCTGAGGCAGACCACCTGTACAAGCTAATTGGCTACCCTTCTTCCTGGGAAAGTGAGACAGAAGAGAATCAACTTGCCTTGTCCAAATTTTCTGAAGATACCCTCATACGCAACAACCAACTCTTCAAGAAGGTGCAGGGTCAATATCTGCCATACATGCGCCCCAGTCTTTGCCTCTCCTTGGTGTCACAAGCTCATAAAGAGACTGGCCATGGAGGCATTGCCAAGACCTTTGACTGGCTTCAGAAGAATTACTTCTGGGAGAATCTTTGCCTGTTGATCCCAGATGTCATAGCTATTTGCCATGACTGCCAACTCCAGAGGCCCCGAGCTGCTTCTCACGAGTTCAAATTGGTTCCCCCTCAACACGTATTTCATACTGTCAGCATTGATGCTGTAGGTCCTCTCCCCCGCTCACGCTCCAATGCCGCTTTATCCTGATTGCTGTTGACCACTTCAGCAAGTGGGTAGAAGCTCGCCCTACTAAAGACATCACTGCTAAGACTACTGCTGCCTTCCTGCTGCAGGATATTTTCTACTGCCATGGCTGTCCTCAAGTGCTGTTGTCAGACAACGGAACCAACTTCAATGCCAAACTTGTAACCTCTGTTGTTGAAGCTCTAGGAACTCACCAGTCTTTCTCTGCCCCCTATAATCCTTCTACTAATAGGGCAGTTGAGTGTGCCAACTCAACACTGGTTTCTATCATGAGGAAACTCACCTACTCTGACACCGCCAATTGGGATCTATACTTACCTGCTGCCCTCTTTGCCTATTGTCTGAGCAAGCATCAGATCACAGGGTACTCCCCCTTTGCCATGTTGTATGGGCGTGAAGCCACCACTCCGTCACTCTTGGAGGTTCCCCTACTCTCCTCTGATAAGGCCATAAACCCTGACAACCACATCAAAAACTTATTCAACCGCATCATTGATATACAGGCCACTGCCTACACTTCTGCCTATAAGACTAAGACGCTCAAGCTCTCTCCTGACAACGCTGGGCGCTCCCCCTTGCCTGAGTTTACTGTTGGTGACCATGTCCTATACTATCAACACCATGTGGGTGGGCGCGCGCACAAACTAGACTCCCTATGGATTGGTCCTTTAGAGGTGACTTTCAGACGAGGGTCTGAGTACACTGTAAAGCTCATCTCCAGTGGTTGCCCCTTTGCCCGTGTACACGCCAAGTTCCTCCGCAAGTATTGCCCCCCAAAGGCCAATCTAGAGGGGGGCAATGTTGTGAATAACAGCATTCACCATGTTTTGATTTTGCCTTTGTTGGGTCATTTTGAGGACAAATCTCTCGCTTTTGCTTTTGAGTCTCAAAATGAACTGGCTTCTGCTTCAGGAAATATGATTGTTTGGTTTCCTGACTCTGTGCAATTCACTTGCCCCACTCATGCTTGTGGCAAGTGATCCTACTGTCCTGGTAGTGTTTTGTGGTATTCCTAACCACTATATATTACATTTCACATTCACCAATAAAAATTAAGTTCTATTCACATTTTTGTCTTTGTGTCTTCTGTACTTCTGTGCCTCTCTCTAGCCACGCTTAGTAGAGATTATTCATCCAGGGCCGCAAGGTAAACACTATTGCCTTCCCTGTCATCTAACCAAGACTTAGTACAAATCTAATCCTAAGGTTAGGATACCCTGTTGTGTGCCTGTGCCGCGCCTCAGAACACGACATGCTTGATGGTCTTCTCAGGGGTGTCTGGCATTTTTGTCATTAGTGCCTTTGCGGACACCTTGTCAGTTTTGTCCCCAGTGAGGACGGCAGACTTAACTTTGGCTTTGACCTTGTGGTCAATGTCCTTGATTTTGGCAATTGCCAAGTCAAGGTCTTTGTGTAGTTTTTCAAGTTATCTCATTTGATTTTTTTACTAACCTTTCTATATGTTTTTATAGCTTTTGCCCCAATAAATTCTGTATTATTTTGATACTGTTGCCTCTTTGTTTATTCTTTTTTGTTTTCCCGTTTACTACATTATCCCATCTTTTTACCCATTTTGTATATGTTTTACTCTCATCTCAATATGTGTTGTTTGCTTTATGTTGGCATTGTTTCCTTGATTACCATATTATTTTTGGCGCTTGACATAGCCCATTGTGAAAATATTAACAACAATTTGGTGATCAGCTAAATTTGAATTAGAAAATTATAGGTTAACTGTTTTTAGATAAAGTTGTTACTGATCTGAATTCTAAACCTTAATGATAAACTTTAAGCCAATCAGGAGCTGAGTGATAAAGTGATTGTTGTGACATAAAGGGTCATTCAATAATATTTTGGTGCATGTGCTCTAATTAATATGCTTGGCTGGATGTTTTGCCATTGTACACCATTGCCGCTGTGGCAAGTTGTTGGTAGACTAGTGCCCAATCAGCTACTGGGTTAGCACTAGTCCATCAAAAACTTGCCACAGCAGCAATAGTGTACAATGGAAAAACATCCAGCCAATCAATTTAACTAGCGCACATGCACCAAAGAATTATTGAATGACCCTTTATGTCACAATAATCACTTTATCACTTGGCTCCTGATTTGCTTAAAGTTTATCATTAATGTTTTGAATTCAGATCAGTAACAACTTTATCTAAAAACAGTTAACACTATAATTTTCTAATTCAAATTTAGCTGATCACCAAATTGTTGTTAATATTTTCACAAGGGGCTGTGCAAAGTGCTAAAAAAATTGTGTTTGGGATCTAGATACACAACATAGTAAATATATGATTTTATAGAAATAAGATGAACATAAAGAATAAAACCAACTATAAACAAAGAGAACATGAACAATTGAAATTCAAAAAAAGATAATATAAATAGAAAATGTTTGGTGACAGGGGTTTATTGGGGGGAGAGTGATGCCTAGGAGGCAGAATAAAGTAGGAAGGAAGATGCAGAGGCGGTGCTGGCCTGGGGGTCTGGGATTGGGTGGGTTGGGCTTGCGGGTGAGGGGTGTTGGTGGCAGGGGTGGAGGCAGGATGATTTTGTGTGATGGCTGCCATATAACACTTATTGTGTTCCTCATCAGTCATTGGATGGATGGGCTGGTAAGTGACAGTGGCCCAAGGTGGAAGGAGCTTATCCTTACGTGATTGGTTGCCCATGTTCACATGGAAAACCATTTGCACAAACAAGTCAGCCACCATCTGGCAGCCAAAGAGAAAATTGTGGTCAAGGACCCTAAGATAAAGGTTGTTGAAAGCCTGAGGGAGGCACTCCTGTAATGTGGATCTCATGTTGAAGAAGACAACATCAGCCAGATGGACATCTGCATGGCCAGCGGGGTAGACTGAGGATGGTGCCTGCGTCCCTGGATGGCCTCAAGGGCAGTGGAGCTACCCTCCATCTGGTGGCTCAAGAAAACCTGGTACTTGGAATTTGAGCCATCCCAGCAGTCAAGTAATCCACTGAGGATGTGGCTGTACTTGTAGCCATCAGTGAAATCTGGGTTTGTCTAATAGTAGACAAAACCCTTGGCTGAAACAGCCAGAAATACACCAATAAACATCCCCTTCTTGACCTTCTTCCCCCCTTTTTGGGTAGCACTCTTCCTTGGGCACCAAAATTGTCAAAATATATGGATAGCTTATAGTAAGAGATGAAAATGATGTCATCTGACAAACTTGTCAGGCATTAGACCAGGGTTGACTTGATGTCAATATCATATGGGAAATCCTCAGTGCCATCCCATTGGTTGCCGGCAAAATTGATAAGAACCTGTATGAAAGCCACCTTCCCACACATCCAGAGCTGCACCATGCACTCAGACACCCAAATTCCATGCTGCACAAGTTGCTTCTGGACCTGGGTCAAGGGAAGCTTGGGATCCTGCTGGAGGAGTTCAAGCATGATTGGGTATGCCTCAGATATTTGTGACTCAGGGGCCTTCTTGGGCTTCTTGGCCATCCCAATCAGATTCCCCTTATTCATTAAGTTATTGAATTCCTGCATTATTGTGGCTCGGGTGAATTGAAATTGGGTTGCAATCTGATCCCAGGACAGACCCTGTAGATTCAGTGCCACAATTTCCTGAAGAGTTTTGGGCAGTGATGATTTGTTGCTTGAGGCCTGGGCTGGGGGAGCTGAAGCCTGATTGGCTGTAGGGGGGCAGGTTGGCTGGTGGCAAGAAGTTGTTACAAATCAAGGATGCCATCCTGATTGGTTGGTTGGTGGGAAGCTTGTGCAGGGGGGTGGGTACAGGAGCAGGGGCAGAGCTAGACAATATGTGACTACTGAACAAGTCAAAGCTATAGGGGTTGGTGATCAGGTACAGGTCAGCTTCCTTGTTACCTGCCTCAAAGGCTTGGGTTTAAACAGGTGCCTCCACGTTCTGAGACTTGCCTCCATTGAAGCTGGCTTGGCTGCTGGCGCTGTCAAAGATATTGCTTGTAAAAACCATTGTAAAAAAACCTAGGATAAAATCACTAAAAGTAGAAAATTTAAAATTTAATGATTTATTTTTATTGTAATCTTGAGTCCATATTTTTAAGGTTCTCAAAAACCATTCCACACAAATCTGGAGCCATGAAAATGAATAAAATGCCTCTGTTCCTAAATTGGATAGCTGTTGATTGGCTGTTAAACAGTTATTTTTCTATTTTAGGCTGCTCATACTACACATCTTGTGTGAGTTCATTTTGTTTTGTGCTTGTGTAATCTTGCTTCTAGATTTCTCAATTTTTTTTCATTTTAGTCCTTCTGTTGGTGCCTCATATGAATCCTGATTGGATTATAATATACTCCAGAATAGCATCCATCCATTTCACTTGTTGTGTCAGTTCATTTTATTTGTGATTTGAACTACACTGCTTGATGTTTGATATAATTTTGTATAATGGGCTAGTGAAATTTCTTTTTTTGTTTGACAGTTCATTTATTAACTGAAACTTTATAAATTAATTGAATCCTGAATCTTGAGCAACTTGGATTTTGTTCAAATCTAAAATCATTTCATTTAAATCTGAGGTATTTTTGATTGTTGCCATAGCTTTTAAAACTACTTATAGAGACACATATTTTTATTATAATGCACCAAATATTGTATTGAATTTTGAGCTAACAAATAAATAGATTTAAAAAGATAGAAATAGAATAATTTTATTTAAATAGTTGTGAACTCTTTTTGGTACTTTGGCTTTTTTTAAGCCACAGATTGGACCTTGCAAGTCATCATCTGACCTTATTGATTTAGTGCCACTATAGCCACACAACACAAAAACCAATGACTTTCATGTATCTCTTACTAATTAGTACTTATAATGTGGGTTAAGCATATCAAATATATTTATCAAATCATATTACAAGGGAAAGGTAATTCAAGTTCTAAACAATCACTTGTTTAGAACATAAGTGGAGCAGGCCGCTTGATGAGGATAAATTCAGTTTTTGTTGTTTAACTATGTAATATATGAACCCATACTCAATGAGCAACTAAATAAACACATTTTTAAATCATATTTTACAGTAGTTTTAAAATCTATGGCAACAACCAAAAATACCTCAGATTTAAATGAAAAGATTTCAGATTTTTACAAATTCCAAGTCACGTGAGATTCTGGATTCAATTAATTTTAAAAAATTCAGTTAATAAATGAACTGTCAAACAAAAAACAAATTCACTAGCCCATTATACAAAATTATATCAAACATCAAGGGGTGTAGTTCAAACCGCAAACAAAATGAACTGACACAAAAAAAGAGATGGATGGATGCTGTTCCGGAGTATATTATAATCCAATCAGGATTCATATGAGGCACCGACAGAAGGACTAAAATGAAACAAAATTTGAGCAATCTAGAAATGAGATTCCACAAGCACAAAACAAAATGAACTCACACAAGATGTGTAGTATGATCAGCCTAAGATAGAAAAATAACTGTTTAACAGCTAATCAACAGCTATCCAATTTAGTAACATAGTCATTTTATCCATTTTTATGGATCCATAAATTGTGTGAAATGGTTTTGAGAACCTTCCAAATATGGACTTGATATTACAATAAAATGAATCAATAAATTTTAAACTTCTACTTTTAGTTATTTTATCCTAGGTTTTAGTTCAATATGGTTTTCAATAGCAACATTTTCAACGGCGCCAGCAGCCAAACAAGCTTCAATGGAGGCAAGGCTCAGAACGTGGAGGCACCTGCTTTCACCCCAAGCCTTTGAGGCGGGTAACAAGGAAGCTGACCTGTTACTGACCCCCAATCCATATGGCTTTGACTTGTTCAGTAGTCACATAGTGTCTAGCTCTGCCCCTGCTCCTGTACCCACCCCCTGCACAAGCTGCCTATCAACCAACCAATCAGGATGGCAACCTTGATTTGGAGCTACTTTCTGCCACCAGCCAACCTGCCCCCTCTACAGCCAATCAGCCTTCAGCTCCCCTGGCCCAGCGCCCCAAGCAACAAATGATTACCGCCCAAATTATTCAGGAAATTGTGGCACTGAATCTACAGGGTCTGCCCTGGGAACAGATTGCTGCCCAGTTGCAATTTACCCAAGCTACTGTCATGCAGGGATTCAACAACCTGATGAACAGGGATAATCTGATTGGGACAACCAAGAATCCCAAGAAGGCCCCAAAGTCACAAATATCTGAGGCATACCCAATCATGCTTGAACTCCTCCAGCAGGATCCAAAGCTTCCCTTGACCCAGGTCCAGAAGCAACTTGCGCACCATAACATATGGGTGTCTGAGCGCATGGTGCAGCTCTGGATGTATGGGAAGGTGGCTTTGATACGGGTTCTTACCAATTTTGCCGGCAACCAATGGGATGGCGCTGAGGATTCCCTGTATGATATTGACACCAAATCAATCCTGATCCAATGCCTGACTAGTCTAACTGATGATGTCATGTGCATCTCCTATTCTAAGCTATCAATAGCTTTTGATGATTTTGGTGAGCAAGGAAGAGCTGCCACTCAAAAAGAAAGGAAGAAGGTCAATAAGAGGACATTTATTGGTGCATTTCTGGCTGTTTCAGCCAAGGGTTTTGTCTACTATCAGACAAACCCAGATTTTACCAATGGCTACTTGTACAGACACATCCTTGTTGGATTACTCAACTCCTGGGATGGCTCAAATTCCAAGCACCAGGTTTTCTTGAGCCACCAGATGGAGGATAGCTCCACCGCCCTTGAGGCTATCCAGAAATGCGGGCACCAGGCCTCTGTGTACTCAGCTGGTCATGCTGACATCCATCTGGCTGATGTCGTGCTCTTAAATATTGGAGATACACTCTGGTAGCGCCGCCTTCAGGCTTTCAACAACCTCTATCTTGGGGTCCTTGACCACAATTCTCTCTTTGGTCACCAAATGGTGGCTGACTTGTTTGCCCAAATTGTCTTCAAGTGAACATGGGCAACTAATCACGTAAGGATAAGCTCCTTCCACCTCGGGCAACTGCCACTTACCAGCCCATCCAGCCAATGACTGATGAGAAGCACGACAAGTGTTATATGGCATCCATCACACAAAATCCTCCTGCCTCCATCCCCACCACCAACACCCCTCACCTGCAAGCCCAACCACCCAATCCTAGACTTCCCAGGCCAGCACCGCCTCTACGTCTTCCTTCCTGCGCTATTCTACCTCCTAGGCATCACTCTCTCCCACCTCAATAAACCCCTGTCACCAAACATTTTCTATTTATATTATCTTTTTTTTAATTTCAATTGTTCATGTTCTCTTTGTTTATAGTTGGTTTTATTCTTTATGTTCAGCTTATTTCTATAAAATCATATATTTACTATGCCATGTATCTAGATCCCAAACACAATTTTTTTAGCACTTTGCACAGCCCCTTGTGAAAATATTAACAACAATTTGGTGATCAGCTAAATTTGAATTAGAAAATTATAGTGTTAACTGTTTATAGATAAAGTTGTTACTGATCTGAATTCAAAACCTTAATGATAAACTTTAAGCCAATCAGGAGCCTAGTGATAAAGTGATTGTTGTGACATAAAAGGTCATTCAATAATTCTTTTGTGTATGTGCACTATTTAATATGATTGACTGGATCTTTTGCCATTGTGCTCCATTGCTGCTGTGGCAAGTTGTTGATGGACTAGTGCACAATCAGCTGCTGGGTTAGCACTAGTCTATCAACTTGCCACAGCAGCAATGGCGTACAATGGCAAACATCCAGCCAATCATATTAATTAGCGCACATGCACCAAAGAATTATTGAATGACACTTTATGTCACAACAATCACTTTATCACTCAGCTCCTGATTGGCTTAAAGTTTATCATTAAGGTTTAGAATTCAGATCAGTAACAACTTTATCTAAAAACAGTTAACCTATAATTTTCTAATTCAAATTTAGCTGATCACCAAATTGTTGTTAATATTTTCACAATGGGCTATGTCAAGCGCCAAAAATAATATGGTAATCAAGGAAACAATGCCAACACAAAGCAAACAACACATATTGAGATGAGCGCAAAACATATACAAAATAGGTAAAAAGATGGGATAATGTAGTAAATGGGAAAAAAAGAATAAACAAAGAGGCAACAGTATCAAAATAATACAGAATTTACTTGGGCAAAAGCTATAAAAACATATGAAAAGATTAGTAAAAAATCAATGAGAGAATTGGAGAAGCTTCTGAAGGATCTCAACTTGGCAATTGCCAAAATCAAAGACATTGACCACGAGGTCAAAGCCAAAGTTAAGTCTGCTGTCCTTGACAGAGACAAAATAGACAAGGTGTTTGCAAAGGCCCTAATGACAAAAATGCCAGACACCCCTGAGAAGACCATCAAGCATCTTCTCAACATCCAGAAGACGGTGGTTGAGGGCCTGCAATTTAAGGCATACTTTCTTTCTGTGCCGTCTGTTTGGGTTGACAACCTGGAGATGTATTAACATCTCAAACCCACCAAGCGTGCCAGAACAGAGGATAAAGAACTGCCCGCACAACTGCTTACGCCAAGAATGGCCAAGCCTGCTGAAGCAGCCGGCAAGGAAGAAACACATGAAGGTAACATAAAACAATAAAATTAATAAAAGTTTTCAAATACTTTCCTGTTTTTTAGACAACATAGGCGGTGAAATCTGCCAAGTCCTGGTCCCCTTTGTCCCTGCCACATTCTACACCAACTATGCCACTCATGTGGCCAAGCAGCTGTGTGTCCCCCCTGTTGTGCAGGAGCTGGAGGACCACATCCACGGGCCCTTTCCTATGTCCATGGAGGCATTGGCTGGGCTGACGCATGGAGAGGGGGCATCTGAGTGGGCAGTTACTGGCTACAAGGATGCCCAACTAAACCGCCTGGACCTGGTTAACCTCAGTGGAGTTTACTGTGTAAATTTTCATTGAGCTTGTTTGGGACGTCCTGGAAATGCTTCCATTCAAGAATGTACCGGAGATGGGGGGCTCATGTGGCTGCTTGCTTCTGCTACCCCTTGGAGCACACCCTATCTTACCTTCTGGGCAACTTTGGGCGCGCGGTGGGGAAATTGGCTGTTGCAGACGCAACAGCTGTCAAGAAAACTAAGATCCTCCTGGCGGACTTTGGGCTAGCCCAGAGTGCAGATGAGACAGGGCTCACATTGGCAATGGATCTTACCTTTGCAAAGACCAGGCACAATAAGAAGATCATTGCAGTTTTTAATAAATATGTGAGTTTATGGAAGCCTTTGTTGGGCAAAGACTTCACTTGGTGGTTTACCTGGGTATCTTTTCTTCTTTGGGATGAGCACCAGCATGGAGGATCTTGACAGGGTCCTTCTGGGAATTGACAAGGCCCGGCTCTCACTTGACGGGAAGAAGGTCCCCCCAGGTATGACTTGGTGGATCACATCATCCATGACGCCCTGGTCCTGGCTGGTATCTACAGGTTTGCATCCTTACCAGAAAAGCTGCTCCTCCATTTGCACCTAAACCTACTCCCCTCCACCAGCTGGTGGATTTTTTTAATAAGGGTGTATCCACTGTCCACAGTGTGGCAGTAGAGGTTGTGCGCCACCTCCATTGTGGGGTGGGTACATATAGAAGAACTCACTACAGGTGTTCTTAATAAATTCTCTCTCCCAATAAATTTCATTACAATTCATATTATTTTTATTATAATAAAATTTTCTAATTCTTATTTTAGCAAACAGGATTTGCAGAATATATCCCAGAGAAGGTCTTAATAAAAGCATTATAATATATTTCAATAAAATCTACTTCTGATTTGTACACATTACAATTAACTTTTTTTGATTACTATATTTATTTGCCAAAAGTGATACTAATGCGTTTGCATAATCCAGTATCAAGTGTTTGGGATACCCTTAGACAACACAATAAAAAAATGATTATAAATAAATTACTAACCTTCATTGATGGTCCTGCTGAATGTGATTTCAGGCTTGGAAACAGCTAAATATAAAATGATAATTAATAAATCTTGAATAGTAAATTAGAGAATATTAAAAAAATTATACATGCTAAGCCTTTAATTGATTGGCTGTTTGGCTAGGCACGCAGGGAGGAAAAAATCAGTGTGGCCATAGAATTTGGCCACGGTCTTGGCTGGGAGGGTGTGGATCCTGGCCTGCAGCAAATTAAATAGTTCCTTGGTCTCAGTTGGGGTTCCTTGCTTGATAACTTGCTTGAGCCACCCAAAGACTTCCTCAATGGGATTTAGGAATGGCAAATAAGCAGGGAGGAAGAGAAGGCGCAAATTTTCCGTGGCTAATTGCTGGGGCCCACAGCAATGCTGGTGTCAATTGATGGAAATTCTTCAAGAATGTCAGCCACTTTGTGGAGACCAACATTATTCAACACAATGACAATGGTGAAGCCAGGGCTTGTGCGCCTCAGGTGCTTCTGGACCAATCAGAGAAATGATAGGAAGGTACAGCTGTTGTGGGATCCCAGTATCATTTGGTATAGCTCAACCCCCTTTGGACTGAGAAGAGCCACCATTGAGTAGGCTGTGGCACAGACTGCAGCACGCCAAGCCATCCTGTCATTGGAGCCTTTGGGGACATAGTCATATACATTGCACATAGACAAGGCAAATGCCAATTTGTCAATATAGTAAAATTTGACTGTCCCATTGGCTTTGAGGGCAGTGTACACCTCTGTGTAGTTTTTCTGGGTCTTGTTGTTGGTTGGGCTGTTTCTATTATAGGGAGATACCCCAAGCTTTTTCCAGGAAAAGCACATTCCCTTGAGTAGATGGTAGTAAAAGAAAATCAAGGCCTCAACCCCAAAAGTAGATTTGACCATGGCCTGTATATTTTCCAGTTCAAGATGGCAATCCTGGGTTATCCACTGGCGGATTGCCCATTTTTGCTCCTTGGTGAGCATGGTTGACACGCGCAAGGATTTCTCCGCAAGAAGGACTTGGCCAGTATTGATGAACTTGTTGAATGTCTTGGAAGCGTCATGGGATCCACCTCAACAATGGCCACAGCCGCCTTGTAATTGCCTGACTCACACATTAGCTTAAGCAGGATGATGCATTTGATGTTAGGGATGCGCTTCTGGGAAGGCTTTTTAGCGGTGGGGATTGACTTGTTGGCATTGGGCACAACACAGGGCATGGGCACCTTGGTGTAAAATGCAGCAACTTTCTTCAACACTAACTGCCCCTCATTGGTTTGATAGAACTCAGGCTCCTTGTCATCCTCCTGATTGCCATCACTGACGTAGGGCTTGTAGCTAGTATCAAGTACAGGCTTCACCTTCTCCAGCATGGCTGACGGGACTGACTCTTGCCGGTACACAACGTCAAACACATACAAAGCAAGTTCTACCTCCTTGCTTCTAACTTTCTTTGTAGTGGTGACCTTGGTGGGCTTCTTGGTCAGCTTGGGGACCCAAGGATTAATGCTCCGCACCCTAGCAGCTTGTGCTCCTTGAACCAGCTGTGTCAGTACAGCATCACTATGGAACTCTCCTCTTCTGTCTCCTCCCTGAGTAGGCACTTGGGTTGCACTAACTCTATTCTTTGACCCGCGGGGACAACCGCAACTGCAGCGCACAACAGGTGTATTAGTACTCTATTGTTGTGTTCCTTCCATTTTAAAATTTAATAAAATATTAAATAAATTTCAATTAAGTTACTCCCTAATTTCAATTTTTGCTTTTATCTGAATATGGATATTTAATTAGAGTTTTTCCCACCCAATATCACAATTATAGATTTTTTATTTCTTAATTAGTTGTTTTTGGTTTTACAACGCCCATTTTAGAATACCTGAAATAATTTCCACCCATTTTCCCAGATTTTACTGCCAAATTCAAACACCCAACACAATATTTTTAAAATTTATGTTTCAGATCTTGTGTCTTATTTTAGATACCTTGGTTTCATTCATGATTACAATCCATTGCACACACTGAGTGAGTGATTTTGTTTATGTAGTGAGTTGCTATTGTTTTTTGTTTTTTGATTGAGTTTTGCCTCACCTTGTTTGGGTGTATTTTTTCACCAATTCACATAGTAAACATATGTACACCAAAATTCAACTCACACCATTTTGTTTGTGAATCATGTATTTTGGATTGTATTTTGAATGGTTTTTCTTTGCATGTGAGTCCTCTGTTGCTGTGTTGACTCATTTTGCCCATTAGCGCCAATAAACTCTGTTAACAGAGTGTATATTTTACTCTGATAGTTGGATTTTGTTTAAATATGAAATCATTTGTTTAAATCTGAGGTTTTTTTGTTTGTTGCCATAGCTTTTAAAACTACTGTAATGACTTGGCATTAGGTTAGATTCTAGAAGTAAAAACTTCATATGTTAGTTAAGTATCACTAAATGTATTAGATGCAGATTGTCAGAAATCTGTGGACTGTGGTATTTTATCATCCACTAGATGATATACTAAGACTTCTAACATTATGAAAGTACAGAGAACCTTTGACTTTGGCGTAACCTTTGGCCCAGAATATTTTGTTGCCATCAGAAGTAGTAAGTCTGACAGGGCTCAAGGACCAAAGGATTTGGGACGGTTCTTCCTACTTGTGAATATAGGTTCCTGGGTTGTTTCTATATTTTACTATAGATAATTATACTGTATGATGACAGTATCATATTTTGCTCTCCACTAATAAAGTCTAAAGAGAGGATCACATTGAGGAAATAAGACTTGGATCAATCATCAAGTTGTTAAGAATTCATCAGTCTTTTATTCTAATGGTCTGGCTTTAAGGCAGCCTGCCTGCCCGCGTTTTATCTGAGTTAGCTCACAACGCTAAAGGAGACTGAAGTAGCATTAGGGCAACACAGAAGAAGGCCCAGCCTTTTTGGGGTGGTTTTAACGGAAGGCTAACTTGACATCTTCCACAGATTGGTATCCTTTCTGTCTACCTGGGCCACTTCCAGGGCTAGCTAGCCAGTGGTTGGCTACTAGTTCACAGAGATGATTGTTTTTCTTGATCAGAGCTACTCTAATACAACAGGCTTGACGCATTTTATCTTAGAGTGTTTGGCATGATGACCCAGTCCATTTTGGACTCTTCTAGAAGTGTTTCAAATGACGGCCCATGTGATGGCCCTTGTTCTAGGATATAATTAAATATTAGAATAGTAATTATTAATTGAAGTATGTTTAATGTGGTTGTTGGGGTGGGCTAATTAATGAGCAGTAATTGCATGTTCCATTAATTAATTGCACTGCATGAATTTGTTGATGCCAGGATATGATTTGATCATTGATTCCACAAACCTGCAGCCTGCATTAATTTGTTGAAACCATTCCTAAGAGTGATTAACTACTGGCCCGCGTTATTTTGTTGAATCCATTATTAAGAGTGATTAACTGCTGGCCCACATTATTTTGTTGAAACTATTCAAAGAGTGATTGACAGCTGGCCCGCAATAATTGGTTGAATCTGTTAATTAGTCAATATCCCAAAATCATGACACAGATAAAAGTATTATTACAATAAACCAAATTTTTTATTGACTGTACAGTTTACAACTAAATAAATTAAATAAGATACAAATAGATTAATTTTTGTTTAAATAAATGTGAGCCCTTTTTGGCACAAAACCTGGAATTTTTTAAAGCCACAGATTGGAACTTGTGAGTCATCAGATGATCCTTATCATTTCAGTGCCACTTTAGTGACACAGTGTGAAAACCAATGATTTTTTTTATCTCCTACTAATTATTACTTATTATGCAGGTTAAGAATAGCAAATCTATTTATCAAATCATAATCAAAGGGAAAACTAATTTGAGTTCTAAACAATCAATTGTTAAAACATAATTGAAGTGGACAATTTAAGGCAGGTAAATTGAGCTCATGTTTGTTTAAGTACTTATTATATGAACCCAGAGTTGCCAATTGACTAAATAAACAAATTTTAGATTTTGATTTAATATTAAATGTAGTAAAAGTTAGCGTACCCAATTGTTTAGTACTGTAGATTCAGAACCTAAAGGTAAAAATGCGGGATTGTCAAATTCTTTTGCGTAAACTCACCAACTTACTGAATATTTTCATCTTTTTATATAAAAAGGTAATTTGTTCTGGGATGAAAATTACTCCATTAAGTTGGTGAGTTCATGCAAAAGAATTTGACAATCCTGCATTTTTACCTTTAGGTTCTGAATTTACAGTATTCTTACCCTATGTTGATATCACTATACTAATTTAAAAATTAAAATAAAATACAAGAGAAAATTTTTATTATGGAAGGCAAATTGTAAGGGGAAAGGGAGCTATTCTGGGAAATTATACCCCAAAATATCATTTTCCAAAAGTGCCAATAATTGGGACCACATACTCTTCTGTACATGGTGGATGATGCAAGAGCTAATTGCAAGTGGGGTGGCGCTCATCACCCCAGTGGTGGCAGAGTGCCTGATAAAAGGCAAGGGGGAGAGAGACTTTATCAAGAGTTTCTTTTTGGGAGGTAAGTATTAACCATATAATGAAGATAATGTGAAGCAATCATAAAGGACATGCTCCACAGTCTTGTAGCCCCATGGAGTCTTTTGCTTCTCTAGTGTAAGTCTGCAGATATCCATCTGGGTTGGGATGTCTTCCTTTTTCTTCACATTTGATTTCAGAATGCAGTGGAGTAAAATTCCCAGATACACTACAATGTGTATTTGTTGTGAGGTATATAGTTCAGAAAACAGGCAAAATTTCTTATATGTTGATATTAATCTATTGATATATGAGGTATTGGAAAATTAAAAAGTTCCCTCAGGTACCCTGTTTGAGTCTGCTCCCCATGATTCTGCAAAAGAAAACAATAAAGGCTTTAATTTATTCACGGGGGTTGCTCCCCAACTTTGTTTGATATTGTCCTGAAAAATTCATTAAAAATTCCTGCTTTTAAATATTCATTTCCTATTTGAAATTCAATTTTCTTTAAATTTGATTCATACACAGTTATTTTAGAAAAAGGGAATCTTTCAATGCATTTATATATTCATAGAAATTCATTTGAAAATTTGTTGTGATTTCATTCATTTGATCAAATTTGATTATTGGTCCCACTTCATATGATTCCCTCACCCAAGTTGAACACCCTGTGGGTGCTTGATAATCAATATTCATTGCTTCCTTCTTTGAATATTGATTCATATTTCTTTGAATAATTTGATTGATTTCACTTTGACTTCTTTGAATTACAGGGGCCATCAGTTTTTTATAGCCCCCATATACACCACTGGGTGTATATGCTGTCATCTCAACAACTTCTTCCCCATTTTTTGAAGTAACTAAATGAAAGGCAAGTAAAAGATAAAATAACTTACTAATTCTTTCCCCTGTGGCCCCCTCAGCCACAGGTGTCCCTTCAGCAAATTTCATGAGCATTGGATGCTCTTCATTGATTTTCCTGGGCTTGATATTCCTTATCTTTCTTACAATTCTGTCTTCTCTTTGATTCCCTTAATTTGATAAAACTTCATTTATTCTTGAAGCACTTCTGCTTCTTGATCTTTCTTCTTTGTTTTCTTTGTTCATTTTGGTTTTCATTTCAACATTTTAATTTCATTTAACTTTGATTGGTTCCTCTTCATTCCTTTCATTTATGTTCATTTCATTTGATATTTCATTTCCCTCAATTAGCTTGATCTTTTGATTATTTCCCCTGGCCCTTTGCCAGAATTCAAATGTACTATAACTTGCATCTTAAAAATTGAGGCTTGATAAAACTGTTCCCTGAAGATTTAGTAATTTTCCTTGTTCTTTTCATCTATGATAGTTACCAACTTACTTAGGGCAGCTTCCTTTGATTGAATTATTAAGTGCCCTCATTTCCTAATTGTTCTGTTATTATTTCCCTAATATTCTTTTCAAGTTTAATCACCTTCTTGAGGTCTGCCTCTAATTCATTGACAAGTGAGTAGATATTAGACATGTTGTTTGCATTACATCCTAAATAAAGGTTTTTATATTACTATCATCACCGCATAATCAGGAAATTCTAGACAATGAATACATTCTATTTACAATTATTGCAAATAATACAAATAACTTGCAATTATACAAAAAATAGCATAACATACTACAAAATCCACCATAATTGCACTAAAATAGCCATCTGAATTAGTACATGTAGATTATATTTTTGCATTATGTATCATTCTTTATTTGAAGACTAGCATTTTATTGATATCTCACATTGAATTGTAAACATTGCATTAGAATATTGTAGCTAGATGTTAACTATTGATATTTAGATATTATGTGAATAACTCAATGTGTTTTTTTAATAAAATTCATTTAAATGTGGTATTTTTCATTATGATTTTATAATTGGACTGTGTCTATATTAGGGAGCCATTAACACTTATTACAAATATTGATACAAAGTGCATTTTACAGCTTGCTTATTTACCTATTGATAATGATTCTTTAAAATTTAAGTCAGATTTTGTGAGTTAGTAATAATACAATGGATCAATCAATCACTGTTTATGACCATTAATTGGCTAATGTTTTTGCTGTGGTGATAGTGCATTTTCTAACATTTACGCGCTGGCATCTAATTAGTTAGTTTAACATCTTACTGTAAATTCAGAACCTGAATGTAAAAATGCAGGATTGTCAAATCCTTGGTCCAAATTTCAAATCTCTTTTGCGGGCAACTCAGCTGAGTGAAAAATAAAATATTTAATAAAATCAACCATTTAATTTGACTTTTTTAGATTTATTTAAATTGGCAAATTTTGAATCTCTTGAGCAGATAACTCAACTAACAAAAGACAAAACACAACAAACAAATGCAGGATTCTAATGTACAATTTGAGATTTCCTGTATTTCAAACAAATCATAGACATCATTTAAAAATTAAGCAAATCTGAAATTGCAGGATTGTCAAATCCAAGAACCAGATTTCAAATCAAAAATGAGGTTAATTCAAAATAAATATAATTTATGAGTGTCTCAAAAAGGATGCCAAAGGATCTAGAGTGGATTTGTGATAATTCTTTTAGTGTAACACCCAGTTATGGTAGGTATCACTTGCAGGACGTAGGGTAGCAGGTTGGCAAACTGAAACCCAGTCAAGGCGGTAACAATGGTGTACACAGTCATTAGCCAGCAGAAGATCTTTGAATGCACATTGTATCTCCCAAAACTCCTGGCAAAGTAGGTCAGGATATAGTACATGGACGTGTACATTGCAATAGAGAGTGTTGAATGTGGAGACACCAAAGGAGGCCAAGGTCCAGTTTGGGATGAGTTCATTTGACCAGGATCATAGTAGGAGTGTTGACCTAGTCCTTCCAGAGATGGCCCAAAGAGTTCTGGACCTGACGGTAGCCTCCAATCCCAAGGTAAGCTGTGAGCACAGCTGTGAAGATGAGGTGGTTCATCTTCCTTGGATTGGAGGGTTGGCAGGGGCTGATTGGTAGTTTAACTTTTTAGAGGTAAGTTGAATTTCACTTTATTGAGGGTATTAATCTCAATAATAGCATAAGCTATTACTGAGGGGGGATCCTTTATTTATAGTGCTCCCCACTTGCAAACTTTTGTAAGTGGGAGTGAAAACAAGGGACTGGGGATCCCAGAAGTTTGGATAAAGGTTTTGGGAAATGGGGTTTGAGAAGATGGCCAAATTCTTGTTCTTGGGCAATCTGCTGGAGGTTTGGCCATTCATGCCTGGGGCCAATGATGTTCCCTGGTTGTGAAGTCAGCTGATGGGAAAGGCTCATGGGGCTTTCCAAATCTATTTTTGTTTTGGAAAGGTTGGTTTGGCTGGGGTCTAGACCTAAGCAAGTGTTGTGGCCCTCTGAATCCCATTGGCTTGAGGTCAAATTATTTTTAACTTTTGGGACCTGGTTTGGTCTATTTTTGGAAGGTTCAGGGTTATTTTTGGATTCTACACTTGAGTTCACCCTTTCTTCTGAAGGGCAGAAATTATTCCCTGAATTTTTCCCTGTGGTCAGGTACTTTTCTGATTGGTTGGTTGGTATGATGACTTCTGATTGGCTGGGGAATGGGGCCTGGGAGCTGGGAGCTGGCAGTGGGCCCGCTGGGGGAGGGGTGGGCGAGCAGGTGGCCAGTGGGAGCCAGGCGAGCGCGCGGGAGGCTGGTGGGCGGGCAGGGGACTGGCGGCAGGCAGGTGGCTAGCGGGGGGCTTGCAGGCGGCTGGCTGGGCAGCGGGAGCCTGGCTGGCAGGTGGGAGGCTGGCAGTGGGCCCGCTGGTGCCATCCTGGCCGGGCCCAGGCCGGCGGGTGGCTGGCTGGGCGGGCAGGGGGTGGAAGGCGCCTGCCTGGATGTTAAAGTGTTCTGGTTTTCATAAAATTTGTTTTTTTCCAAATTTTGATTTTTATTTCCCCCAAATAAAGGGGGAAATTCTTCATCAAATTTGGCCTCTGTAATTGGGAATTCTCCTATCTTTTCCCAACTTTTTCCCTCAGTCAGAATTTGATTTATGTCAGGAATATTCCTAACATTTAGAAATCATAGATATTCTCAAAAATCACCCTATTCCATTTTAGGACGGCTAAAATTTAGAGCATAATATTCACCGGCTTAACATAACATTAAAATTGACTAAAATATACACTCCTCTTTTTGAGTTTAAAATTTTTAATAAAAATTTATTATGTCTTCTTTTAATAACAACCAAATAAAAGAGCTGTTCTCTGGCCTTGACAAAATCATGCAGGGCTACACTGGATCTCCCAACAGTGAAGCCTCTGTCTATGGTCACACCCAATCTGCAGGCCCCTCCCCAAGCACTACCCAGGAGTGTGTTCTTTCTCCCGCATCCTCAAGAATGGCCCTGTTTGTCCATCATGTACAGGCAGCTGCCAACCCAAATCTCATATCAAGAATGGCATCTGGAACTAGACAATTGAGCCAAGTGGTCACCCAGGGAAACCAGAATCCAGAAACAGTCAATCAGATGGCAACGTCTTTCCCAAGACAGACACATCCCACCTCCAGCTGTTGGGTTTGGCTCCTGGGAACAACATCCAGGAGGACATGGCGGGAAATCTTTATAATGAAAGATTTGAGGTTTGAAGCTAGCCTTGGGTTAGCCTTCAGGGCAAAATTAAGGACACATACCTTAATTTCCTGGAAAAAAAGATGTGAAAGTCCTTTTGACAGAAAGGACAGGAAAAAGCTTGAAGATTATTAAAGCCAATGCAAATGTGGATAAACTTGTCTTTATTAGGAGAATTGATTCTACTTAAATAGTAGACAAGGGACAGTGATAACTCATTAGAAAGACAGAGTGGCTGAAGGGGTCAATTTGGGGTAAGGTCATACTAGGATCAAACATGGGAAGGTATGGTATTCTGGAATGGGTGGATATTGGCCCAGACCCATTTACAGAAAATGCGGAATTCCCAAACTTGAAAGCAAACCCAGACAAATCTTTGCAGCTATCATTAATCAAAGGCCATATCAAAATAGCATTAATGGCGCAATTTCCAACATCTCCCCCTCAAGATTAGACACAGGGAGTTGATATTTGCGGAGAAATTTGGAGTGAACACAGGCAAAAGGACGTCCAGAAGACAGTAGTTTCATGGTATACTTGACACCCTTTTTAAAGGTGACCTCACAGGGCCCAACCCAGAGGGAATCCAGCTTATGAGCTCTACCACCTGTACAATTCTGGTAGTAGAGAACTAGGTTGCCTATTTGATACTCAGGGAGGGGGGCTCTAGCAGCATTGGACGGGGAGAGCTCCAGAGCCTTGACCTTGTAAGCAGTGGAGTAAGCTGTTGCTTGGATGTCAATGATACAATTGGTTATGTCTTTAGCATGGGCCTCAGGATTTGCAGACAAGTCACGGCCCATACTAGAGTCCGGCTGGACTCCCACAGGGGAGGCAGGCTGGGCCTGAAAGGCCATGTACATAATAGGCGCTATGCAGACCAGGTAGTTGAGAGCAGTGGCTAGGGGGCCAACTCCCAGTATGGGGCACAACTTGGTCAGCCAGCCCCAATAATGTTATGTAAACAAACCTCAGCTTGCTGAAATCCTGTGTGGGAGGCGCGTCATGGAGAGGAGGGGCAGTTGGAATATCCTTCATTAATGGTGGTAGATCCAGGTGATGGGGATGGTAATACTCCAGGTCAAGGGCGCGGGGCAGTTTGGCAAGGACAACAGGAGTATGGCCGGGAGAATATGGGTATGCAAGGTTGTATTGAGTAGTGGATTCACAAATAGATGCAAAGAGAATAATTAAATTTGAGCAAAAATAGACAATTCCTGCAATAAGATAATAATTTCTAGGCATAAACTTGCTTTATTAAGATGTCAACAGTGAGGAGGGCTTCTCCCCCTCACTACTTATACTTTATGATGATTCTGTGGCCTTTTGTGCCACCAGAGAACTGATGGTATCATTTGGAGTTGGATTTGCAATTTTAACTGGAATTTGAGTGCTTGGCCAAGAGGGTGAGATCTCATTGGCTGCTATAATATGAACCTTTTGAAATTTGCAGCATGGCAAGTTGCTACAGTCTTTTTTAGCTCCCGCAATGAATTGATTGCCTGATTGCGCAATTGAACGGTTGCACTCCTAATGTGCCATTTCCTGATAGGTAGGTGGCCCAAATTTGATAACAGACTCAATGCCAAGGATTCAAGGCTCATGTACCTCTCAAATCCTGGGCCATTTGCTAGTTGAAAGGAGGTGTATTTTGCCCTGGAAGGTGCTTTGTGGGGTTTTCCAAGCTGCATGTTTAATCACCTCTAAGGAGGTCAGCTGACTGTCCAGGGCACTCTGGGCCCTGACATCATCACCTACCATAGTTGAGCTTGCATAGCACGACTCTTTACTCCAAGACTTATATTCCTTTAGTAGGATGGCAGCATTCTCCAGGTTGGACTCAGGTTTCCAAGTATTCTCTTCATGGGGGTATCCTTTCCATTTGACCAGGAAGTGAGGTTTTTGGTATCAGAGTTTGTGTCCCAGGATGACTTCAACCTTGTGTTCTGTGAAGCTTTCTATTTTAATTAGTGGGGGAGCTGTTCTCACTATCTGATGCAGGAGAGAGGGTTTTTCTTTTTCAATAACAGGGAGCGGTGGAAGACGTTGTGAATCTTCCATCTGGGGGGGAGTTCTAGTTGGTATGCTACAGTGCCAATGTGTTGTAAGACTTTGTAAGGACCAGTTCAATGGGGGCTCAAGCTAGCGCAAGGGGCAGTGGTCTTGATTTTCTTAGTGCTGAGACACACAAGGTCTCCTACTTCAATCAGGGGCCCAGGGCTTTGTTTCTTGTCAGCAAAATTCTTGTATACTTGTACTGCTCTTCTCAGGTTCTTGGCGCATTCTTCTTGGCATGTGTGGATATTGCTAACCCAGTCTCATCCTTTGGGATTGTCAGCTTCCTCTGTGGGGAGCATCCCATGTGGGGTTGAATCTGTAGTTGGCTTTGAAAGGGGACATACCAGTGGAGCTGTGGTCTTGTTTGTTGTACGCAAACTGAGCCATTGGTAAGTGGGTTACCCAATTATTCTGTTCTGAGCTAACGTAGCATTGTTAGTACTGTTCAAGGACCTGGTTCACTCTCTCAGTCTGTCTGTTGCTCTGGGGATGGTATGCAGTAGACAACAATCTTTTTATTCCCAATTCCTTTAGGATTTGGGCCCAAAACTTAGAGGTGAATTGTGGGCCTCTGTTCAAGACCACTTCTTGTGGGAGACCATGGTTCATGAATACTTGGTTACAGAATAGAGTGGCAGTTTCCTTTGCAGTTACTTTGGTTGTTGTTGGGATGAAGTGAGCCATCTTGGTGAAGCAATCAACAATTACAAGGATGGTGTTGAATCCTTTTGAATTTGGTAGCTCCACAATGTAGTCCATGGAAACTGACTTCCAAGGGCCTTCTGCAATCTGAAGAGGTTGTAGTAATCCTTCTGGCTTCCCTTGCTTAGGTTTGGTACGTCTGCATGTCTCACAACTGCTGAGGTATCCTTCAATCTCTGGCTTTATCCTGGGCCACATGTAGGCTCTCTGAATTCCTTTGAGAGTCTTTGTACGTCCAGGGTGTCCTGACATGGGGGAGTTGTGGTATTCCTTCAGTATCTCTAAGCACATTGTGCCTTTTGGTACATAGGTGCGTCCATGTAGCTGCAGGGTGTTTCCATGTAGGGTGTAACAATTTTGGTAGTATCAACTGTTGATATCTTTCTTTAAGTCTTCCATAATGGAGATGCAGTGCTGGTCTACGGTATGAGCTAGTTGGATTTCTTCTCCTCTACTGGCTAGCCCCAGGAATAGAAGCATTGGCTCAATCATGTTTGGAGACAGCAAAGATTTAGTGTTGAATTCCTCAATCTCTTTGGCGCTGGAGAAAAGGTCAACTCTTTGGATTAAGGCATCTGGTACAATGTTGATCTTGTCAGGCTTGTAGCTGATTGATAAGTTGTAATCTGCTAGGAATAAGGCCCATCTAGCTTGTTGCTGGTTCAGTTGTTGTGGTTTTAAGAATTATGCCCAGTTCTTGTGATCAGTCATGATTCTCACAGGGTGGTTGGCGTCACACAAGTATCTTCTCCAATTTTTCAAGGACTGGATGATAGTGAGCATCTCTTTATTGTAGATGGGGTAGTTCAACTCAGGCAGAGTGAACTTCCTTGAGTATTAAGCTAAAGAATGCAGCTTACTATCATGCCCCTCCTGAAGCAAAACCCCCCAATGCAAAGTCAGAGGCGTCTGTTTCCACAATGAAGGGCTTATTGTAAACCGGCATTGCTAAGACAGGGGCAGAAACAAAGGCATTATTTAGAGACTTGAAGGCTGACTTGGCGGTATCATCCCACACAAAGGGGTGTTTCTCAGAGATGAGGCGGGTCAAGGGCAAGCAGATTGAAGAAAATTTTTGGAAAAATTCCCGGCAGAAGTTTGCCAGGCCCAGGAAACTTCTGACCTCCTTGTGGTTCTTAGGTTCAGGCCATGATTTCACGGCTTCAATTTTATCAGGCGTCATTGCAAAACCTCCTTTCAGTACATTGTACCCCAGGAACTCTACTTCTTCTTGAAACTCACATTTCTGGAGCTTAACAAAGAGTCTTTGTTCCTTGAAGCATTGTAGGACAGCTTGAAGGTGTTCAACATGTTCTTCAGGTGTGTGACTGTAAATGAGGATGTCATCTAAGTAGGCTACACAATACTGGTCCTTGAGTCCTCCCAAGACCATGTCTACCATAGTTTGAAAGGTACTGGGCGTGTTGCACAGCCCAAACGGCATAACCAAGTATTCAAAAAGACCTTGCCTAGTCTTGAAGGCAGTTTTCCATTAATTGCCAGGCCTGATCCAGATCTGGTTAAAGGTGTCCCTCAAATCAACCTTTGAGAAAACGTTGGCTCCTGAAAGCTGGTCTGAGAGGTCTTTAGCATTGGGTATGGGGTATCTGTTCTTCACCGTGATGCTATTTAGGTCCTGGTAATTGACACAAGGACGTAAGTTGCCACCCTTCTTTTTAACAAACAATAGAGGGGACAAACAAGGAGATTTAGAGACGCATATATATCCCTTCTTCAACATCTTGTCCAAGTACTCTCTTAAGTTGGCTTGTTCTTTCATGTTACAACTATAGACTGGTCCATGCTTAGGTTGAGTTCTGGGGAGGAGGTCAATGGTGTGGTCAAACTGGCTATGTTTTGGCAATGTGGTGGCTTCCTCTTTGGAGAAGACAGACTCCCAAGGCTTCAAACATTTTGGGATCTCAGCCTTGCAGGATTCCATGGTGATGTTGTTTAGATCAGGCGTCTGCTGAGGGTTCAGGCAGGGGACCTCTAAGGTTTGGCTCTCATGAGTGACAGTCACTTGATGCTTCTTATAGTCCAAGTTCAACTGGTGGTTTACCCACCATTTGAAACCTATCACTACAGGTTTGGGAAGCTTCTCCATGACATGGAATCTGGTGGGCAGTAATCTCTTGTTTAACTTCAGGGAGACAAGCTCTTCACATTTGTGGGACAGGTCTGTTGTCTTGTTACCCAAGTTTATCAGTCAGGAATTTCCCTGGATTGGTACACCAAGTTTCTCAGCTAGGCTACGTTTCATGTAGTTGAGGGTTGTCCCACTGTCTAGGAGAGCTACTGTGCTCAACTCATGGTCATTATAACATAAGGTAGTGTCAATGATAGGGTAAGATTGAGAAGTGTTATTTATTGCTGAGATAGTTGCTCCTTGGATTCCATTGGAGCAGCTAGTGCAGTCCTTGGATAAATGGCCACTCTGGTGGCAATAGAAGCATAGTCTACTTCTGACTCGGTGTTGGTACTCCACAGGGGTCATGTTCAAACGGGGTCTACTTGTACCAAGGGTTTGGTTATTCTGGGGTTGACCAGCGTGGTATCCTTGTGGTTGGCTGAAGTCCATACCTCTGGCAATAGCCAGGAGCTTGTCTTTGGGAAGGTCACATTGGTGGTGTCTCATTAGGCTGACATGGTGGGGTTCAGACCGTTTCTGAAATGCAAGCCTGATATGTTGTCAGGAATTTTGGCTGCATCTACCAGGTGTAGGAATTGTTGTATATAGGTCTCCAGGTTGTCTCTTCCCTGGGTCAGGCAGATGAGCCCCATGTAGGCTTGGGTCTTGGCCCCAGCAGGGGTAGTTGCAGAGTTCATTCTCTCCAAGAATTAGTTGTAGGAAAGTATGAGGTCTGGGTCTTCCTCAAGGCAGGTCAAGAAGGTTTATCTGATATCATCCTTCTTTTAGGCGGCCACCATCATAACCTTCTGGGTGTTGTCTCTGAAGCTCTTGGGGTGGGCGCAGAACAAGGTGTTTATTGTGATCATTCCTTTTCTGAACCCAGCCAAGTCCAATTTTGGCAGGTCAGAAAAGGTTGTGGGGCAGCAGTATTCTGGTTTGAGGTAGAGATGGTCATGATCTGGACTTGGGATGGCTTGGCAACAATTTCTTCTTGGCATTTGTTTGTTTCTTATTTTTTTGGTCAAATACTGTCTTAGGTAGTAAGCTGAGGTCATAAATAAAAGCATACAAGATGCCCCTATAATCAAAGAAGAATAGGGGGCCAGGGTTACTAGTTTAGATATGATTGACATACTGTCACGGCCTGTACTAGAGTCTGGCTGGACTCCCACAGGGGAGGCAGGCCAGGCCTGAAAGGCCATGTACACAATAGGCGCTATGCGGACCAGGTAGTTGAGAGCAATGGCTAGGGGGCTCCAACTCCCAGTATGGGGAACAACTTGGTTGGCCAGCCCAAATACTGTTATGTAAATAAACCCCAGCTTGCTGAAATCCTGTGTGAGAGGCGCGTCAGGGAGAGGAGGGGCAGTTGGAATATCCTTCATTACTGGTGGTAGATCCAGGTGATGGGGATGGTAATACTCCAGGTCAAGGGCGCGGGGCAGTTTGGCAAGGACAACAGGAGTATGGCCGGGAGAATATGGGTATGCAAGGTTGTATTGAGTAGTGGATTCACAAATAGATGCAAAGAGAATAATTAAATTTGAGCAAAAATAGACAATTCCTGCAATAAGATAATAATTTCTAGGCATAAACTTGCTTTATTAAGATGTCAACAGTGAGGAGGGCTTCTCCCCCTCACTACTTATACTTTATGATGATTCTGTGGCCTTTTGTGCCACCAGAAAATTGATGTCATCATTTGGAGTTGGATTTGCAATTTTAACTGGAATTTGAGTGCTTGGCCAAGAGGGTGAGATCTCATTGGCTGCTATAATATGAACTTTTTGAAATTTGCAGCATGGCAAGTTGCTACAGTCTTTTTTAGCTCCCGCAATGAATTGATTGCCTGATTGCGCAATTGAACGGTTGCACTCCTAATGTGCCATTTCCTGATAGGTAGGTGGCCCAAATTTGATAACAGACTCAATGCCAAGGATTCAAGGCTCATGTACCTCTCAAATCCTGGGCCATTTGCTAGTTGAAAGGAGGTGTATTTTGCCCTGGAAGGTGCTTTGTGGGGTTTTCCTAGCTGCATGTTTAATCACCTATAAGGAGGTCAGCTGACTGTCCAGGGCACTCTGGGCCCTGACAAGACGCATCAACTTTGATCAAGGGGGGGTCCCAATATTGAGGGGGTGGAGGCTTCACGCCCATACAGCATGGCAAAAGGGGGCTGACCAGTTATTTGGTGTCTACTGAGCTGGTAAGCAAAGAGGGCAGCAGGGAGGAACATATCCCAATTGGCAGCATCAGAGAGCATGAGCTTCTGCATTATAAACACCAGGGAGGAATTGGCTTGTTCAACAGTTCCATTAGTTGAGGGGTTATATGGCACAGAGAAAGATTGGTGGGTCCCCATAGCCTCAACAATAGACGTGATGAGGCAAGCGTTAAAGTTGATACCATTGTCAGAAAGCAGGACTTGAGGGCAGCCATGTCAATAGAAGATATCTTGCAGCAAGAAAGTAGCTGTGGTCTTGGCAGTTATATCTTTTGTTGCTCTGGCTTCAACCTGCTTGCTAAAATGATCTATGACAACTAAGATAAACTGAACCCCAACCTAGACCAAGGGAAAGTCCCAAAAGCATCAATACTCACAGTGTGGAAGGCATGCTTAGGAGGGATGAGTTTGAATTGGTGTTGGGACGGGTGAGGGTGTTGGAGTTGGCACAAATGACAGGAGGCAAGAACATCAGGGATCAGGATGTGCATGTTTCCCCAGTAGAAGTTCTTGCATAACCAATCATGAGTTTTGGCTATACCCCCATGCCCAGTGTCAATGTGAGCTTGGAGGATAATGGCTATCCTCATGCTAGGGAAAACATAGGGTAGGTAGGCATTGTTAACCTTTTTGAAGAGCTGCCTATCACAAATTACAGTGTCCTTGGATAGGGTCTGTAGCGCCAAGCAAATGTCTTCTGTCTCAGTGGTCTAAGAGTCAGAATACCCTATTAATTTGTATAGACAATCAGCGTCAGCAGGGTGGATAGCTAGAATTGGCATCCTTGACAAGCCATCAGCATTCTGATGTTGGGCCCCAGGACAGTGTATCACAGTGAAATTGTACCCTTGTAGGTGCAGAGCCCAACATGCTAGCCAACCTTCAGGCTCCTTTAGCTGTTGCAGCCACTTGAGGGAGGAATGATCTATGACCACTGTGAAGTGGGTTCCATAAATGTAGTACCTAAACTGCTTTACAGCATGCAGCACTGCCAGGAATTCCTTCTCAGTGACGCTGTAGTTCTTCTTGTGCTTATTGAGGACCTATGAAGAGTAGGCTACAGGTCAATCCACACCTTTGTCGTCAAGATGGGCTAGGATGGCACCCACAGCTACTCCACTAGCCTCATTATACAAGATGAACTCTTTATCATAATCCAGATAGACCAAGATAGGAGCCTCTTTGAGCTTGGCCTTCAACGCTTTGAATGCTTGTTTTTGGCTGTCATTCCACTCAAAGGGGATGTTGCAAAGCAGTTAGACAAGGGGTTCACTCAGTTCAGCAAAGTCAGGGATGAACTGTCAGTAGTAGCCCATCATTCCAAGGAATACTTGTGCCTCTTGAAGATTTGTGGGAGGTAACATCTTGTCAATGGCTTCCACCTTATTATTCATGGGGCAGATTCCAGTTTGAGTGACCTCATGACCTAATAACTCAAGGCGTTCTTTAAAAAAGGAGCACTTGGAGGGTTTGAGTTTCAATCCAGCTTCACGGATCTTGATGAAGACAGCCTTGAGGTGTTTCAAGTGGTTGGTAAAGGTAGCGCTGAATACAGTGATGTCATCAAGGTACAAAAGGACACAAGAGAGCTTTAGGTCTTGTAGGATGGAGTCCATAGCTTGTTGAAATGTGGCAGGGGCATTGCAGAGTCCCTGGGGCATACAAGTAGGTTCAAAAAGGCCTTCTGAGGTGATAAGCACAGCCTTTTCTCTGTCTTCAGGGGATAAGTCAACTTGCTTGTATCCAGAGGCTAGATTCATGGCTGAGAAAATCTTGGAACCACCTAGCCGTCTGAGAGCATCATCAATTCTGGGCAAGGGATATGAGTCTTTCTTAGTGAGGGAGTTCAGGTGGCAATAGTCCATTACAATGTGATGTCCTCTATCTTTCTTCTTGAGGATCAGTAACAGGGAAGCCCAAGGACTTTGAGAAGGAGCCAGTAACCCAGCGTCTAGTAGTTGCTTGAGTTCCTTAGACACTTGAGCATCCTCCACCCTAATACAGCGGTATGGTTTGGCACAAAAAGGGGGTGCATCCCCAGTATCAATCTGATGGATGACTCCTTTAGCCAGGCCATAGTCCGTAGGTCCAGAGGCAAAGATGTTGCTAAACTGATTGAGCAGGTCCAACACGTCTTTTTGTTGGATGGGAGACAATTGGGGGAAATCAGCAGCAGTGAACAAGGAGAGAACTTGCAGATTGTCTTCAGGTAGATTGAAATCACTAAAAGTTCCAAAGGGGTAGAGGGAGGCCACTTGTTCTGCTCCCAGTATACAACCATACCCTACAACCTGACCTTGGGTCACCTGCATGGGCAAGGCTGTCAGGTTGGCAAGCAGTAATTGTACGGGCTCTTTATGGGTTTGGTCTAAAATCCCAGGACACAGGAAAGGCTTTGTACAAATTAAGGATTCAGGTGAGTAAAGTTCCAAGAAAGACTTTTCAGGTAGCTCATAGGAAATCTGGGAATCAATCACCACTTGAGAGCCCGGGAGGATTGTGCTAGCAGAGGTACCCCTTCTTCCGCAGGGCAGGAAGGAGGAGGGGTGCGCATGTTGGAGGAGTGAGTCCTATACTTGAGAGAGAAGATACCTGTGGGGTACTCAAGCACGCAAGGTTTAAGAAGTTTTCCTGTGAAGCGCGGAGGCTCCTCAAAAATCAAAGGGACCTCATATCTTAAGAGCAAAAGGTATCCATCTTGTAAGTTTACAATCCTGTTATACTCTCAGAGGAATTGAATACCAACCAAGAGGTTGTAGCTTTTGTTTTCAAGGACTACAGCAGGGGAAGCAATGAGGAGTTTCCAAAACCTCATGGGTAGAGCAGAGTAGGCACCAATGGCCCAAGTTTTTGCCATGCCATCTGTGCCATACAGCTGAGTGTAGTTGAGGTCAGGGGCCAGCTTAAGTTTCTTCATTAGTTTTGAAGATACTACATTGACTGGAGAACCTGTGTCCAGGATTGCTTTGATTTTAACCTTTTGGATTGATACTTCCACGCGGGTTGTATCTTTCCCAAAGGGGGGCAAGACTGTCAAAACATCTTGTGCAGCCTCTAGCTCCTTTTCCCATTTAGCTAACATGCACTGTAACGCAGGAATTTCCTTATACACAGTCTGCAGTGGGAGAGATACAGTTACGTTTTGGAAGAGAGCTTCAGCTAGCTTGGCTGCTTCTTCAGAAGAATCAACCAAGATAGGAGGTCAATGGGCTTGAGCTAGGTAAGGGTAAGCCACCATGGCTTTAGCTTCACTTGCAGGTTCTTGGGAATTGGTGGTGGTTTTCCCAGAGCAAAGCTTGTATGAGACAGAGATAGTTTCCAGAACAGCCAAGACAGAATAGCCATAACTATCAGAATCTTCAGGGTCTGAATCACTGGAGAGATTGTGAAATAGATGAAGGATCTTTGGGCCAGAGGAAGACAGAGCTTCCTCACCAAAAGAAGTATCAGGGGGAGACGGAGGAGATTGGTCAGCAGAGAGAGTCTCTGTTTCTAAGCTGACCTCTCTTTTCCCGCCTGTTCCTTGAGGTCACAACCTTTTACTCAGGCATTAGTGCAAGTACGCAAGTGGTGCCCTGTTTGGCCACAGTTATGACAACCTTGCCTTGTAGCCTGTCCACCAGCACCCAGTGTCATAATGTGCGGCATACAAGAGGTAGTCCCAGCATTACTGGCTTTATTTTCACGTACCACTGTACCCCCATGGTTCAAATTCATGTCTTGCAAGAGCGTGTTAAACTCTTCATGGAAGTGAGTGAAGCCTTGTGTGCCTTAAAGTGTAGGAATAGAAGCTGGTTCACTTTCAAAGCATTTGAACAAGCCGTGTAAGCTTCCTGGGGAGTTAACTGTCAACTGGCAATTAACTGCTGGCCTTCAATGTAGAAACAATCTTCAAACTCAGCCAGGGTTTCCTTGGGCTTAAAGTCAATGTGCATAAATGCATCTTGCTTGACCTCCAAGCTGAGATCTCCTCCAAACTCCTCAATAAGGAGGCGCTTCATGTCCTCCCAAGTGACAATGGAGGGGAGCTTGGGGACCACTACTTCTTGGCATGTGGGATGTAGACAGGTGAGGATATATTCCGTTTTGAGTTCATCAGTAGCCCTATGTATTGCAGTCTCATAGATTGTTAGAAAAGCAGCAATGGTAGAGGTTTTAGGATCAAATATCTGCTTGAAGGTTGATTTGTAGTCTGGGTCAATGGACAAGGACTGACTGTTTTCACCAGGGTTGAGGACGTTAATATGAGGGTTGCCTTCAAACTTGGATTCAGCAGCAGGTTGTCTAGCCCAGAGGAGTCAAAGACTTTCCTCTAGGGTATTCAAGGTAGAGCTGTTCTGTTCACTAATATCCCTAGCAGTGGCGGCAGTAGTTCCAAATTCATCAATCTTAATTTGTTAAACTGCCAAGGTGCCAGCAATCCCATTGAGGCGGGTGGTCAGGGAAGTGGTCTGAGCAACCAAGGGGACAACTTGTCCATTCAGTGTCTCAGTAAAGGGGGAGAGGTTTTGTACCTCCCTTTCCAATGTGTCTTGCCTGTCAGCTACATCATTTGTTACTTCTGCAAGCTGATCTAGTGCACTTGCGCAGTTGACCCGGGGTTGGCCTTCCAAAACAGGGCAGCAACCATGATTGCCATGAGCGGGAGTATTAACAACTTCACCTTTCTCTTCATCTTCAGATTCAGATGATGAGTCCTCAGAATTGGAGAGGCGCTGTCTTAAGTACTTGATTTCACCTTGCAAGGTAGCCACTTGATCAGTGAGTGAGGCAATGCAAGGGTCAGGCATAGGTTTGACTGGAGGGGGGTTCTGAACAGAAGCTTGACGTCAAGTGGTAGCCTTGAGTTTGGCTATTGCTTCCCATACCTTGGTTTCAAAATCAGATGGGGCCTCAACAGGAGGAGCAGGGGGAGTCACCTCAATAGACGCTACTCTATCTTCCACATATTTTGCACTTGGTATAGAGTGTTGCCTAGTGCAGCCTTATCCAGACCGTATTGATGCTGCAGATGGCGGCCCCAAGTATCAACATGAGCTCCCACCAATTCAAGTTGCAAATTGACATGCTCCCTGAATAGGTTAAGTTCACTAACCAGAGTCTCAAAATCCTGGCAATTATTTAGCAGAAAGGCCTCAATTTGCTCACGCCACGCTGCCTGATGCTCATCCAATTCACATGTTGGTCCTTGATGTATCCAGGGAGCAAGGAATGAAGGGAATTCAGGGAGGAGGTTAAGTACTTCTGAGAGGCCAGCAAGCTGTGCTGGTTATTGGAAATACACGCAAAGAGACTGTGGGACCATTCTTGATATGCCATATTCTGAGAATGGTTGTTTGAGACAGCAGTGGCTACAGCATTTAATAGTTGATTCTGGGATCCTAATGCAAGTTGATGGTGAACCAAGGCGAGTTGAATGAACTTTTTGACCAACACACCAATTGTATCCATGAATTTCATCAACGCGGGGGGAGTCCAAAGTCCAAAAGGAAGGAGTACAGGTCTTTGAAAGCGTACCCAGGACAGAGACCAGGGATAGTGTGCATTGCCACGTTACCAGAGTGGAGAAGGGAGCGGGCGGCAGCACAAGCTTGCTTGTAATTGAGAGATAAAGCTGGAAGGGGGGCCTGCGCGGGCCCGGGGGACAGAACCAATACCATAGGAGTTGAGGGGGCATTGGTGATGTCTTCTTCTAGAGGGGGACTAGAAACTTTAGGTTGCTTGGGTACTTCAGAAACATAGGGAAAAGGACCAGAGAATGCACGTGGAAACGGGGTAACTGAGGGGCTTGCAGCCCCTGTAGTGAGCACCATTTTGTTGGGTTTGGCTCCTGGGGACGACATCCAGGAGGACACAGCGGGAAATCTTTATAACAAAAGATTTGAGGTTCAAAGCTAGCATTGGGTTAGCCTTCAGGGCAAAATTAAGGGCACATACCTTAATTTCCTGGAAAAAAAGATGTACAAGTTCTTTTGACAGAAAGGACAGGAAAAAGCTTGAAGATTATTAAAGTCAACATAAATGTGGATAAACTTGTCTTTATTAGGAGAATTTGATTCTACTTAAATAGTAGACAAGGAACGGTGATCACTCATTAGAAAGACAGAGTGACTGAAGGGGTCATGTTGGGGTAAGGCCATACTAGGATCAAACATGGGAGGGTATGGTATTCTGGAATGGGTGGATATTGGCCCAGACCCATTTACAGAAAACAAGGAATTCCTGAACTTGAAAGCAAAACCAGACAAATCTTTACAGCTATCATTAATTGAAGGCCATATCAAAATAGCATTAATGGTGTGATTTCTGACACCAGACAATCAGCCTGCAAGACGCAGAAGAAAATTGATCACCCAAGAAATTTTTCTCAAAATGGTTGAAAAGCAAGGGATGCTTATGTCCCTTGGGGAAATTGTGGCCACAATGGGGTTTGCAAAGTCCACTGTGGCTGCAACCCTGCAAGCACGTGTCAATTGTGCCTTCCCTCCCAAGAAGATCCCAACTGGTGCCTGTAATTCAACTGAAGGTGAAAAAGCCCACCCTCTCATGATGGCTATCATGAAGTGTGACCTGCGGATGCCCCTGGTCCAGGTCTGTCTCCAACTGGGACTCCACAGCATTTTCACCAATAAGAGAACAGTGAATTTGTGGATGCACAGAGTTGTTGTTGCCATCAGAATCTTGTCCAATCAGGTTCTCAGTGGCCCCAGTTTAGTGGATACCAACCCCTAAAATTAAACTATTATTAATTTTATAAAAGAGAGGGCAATGAGGACGTGCAATGACGTCATCTTCTTGTTGTATGTCAAGATTTCTGCAAGCATCCAAGATTATGGAGGTAGGTGTATCCAATCTGACGTCTTCAAGCACGTCCCAATCCTGTATCAATTTGTTGGGGTTTTGTTGGAAGTTTTCCCATTGGGTGTCAATCATTACTCAGCAATATCAAACACCGCAGATGGGTATGCCTACCAGACAGAGCTCAAGGACATGCTGGAGGAGTGGGCCATCCAACAAGCTGTGTACACAGTTGTACTGAGTGCAGAGATGGAGCACCGGGAATGAGCAGCCAAAGAAATAGGGCTGCAGGGCATAACTGTTGGTCCTGCCCCATCAATTACACTGATATGCATCTTGCAGATATATGTCTTTACAATTTTGGTTCAGCTCTCAGGTGCTTGAAGCCTGCCACCTACAATGAAATGTGCTCCTGAATTGAGAAGGGACACAAGCTTTTCCCTTCCATGTTTGTCCAGGACTTATCAGATTTCATCATCTTCTATGAAAGTGATAGTGATCAGTCCAGAAAGAACTCTCGCCTTCCCCCACACTCATCCATTTGTTTTTTCAAGCCTGCATATGTGACGGAAAAAGAATTTGAGCAATTGAAGCAATCAGCTCTTGCTGCCCCTTCCCAGTCAACAAACCCTGTCTCCCCAACCCCCCTCCCTATCAAGCCACCTGCCTTCCAACCCTGACTCCCAGACCACCAGCCGTTTTCTCCCCATTACCTCTGTTTTATATTGGACTTTTGGGTATTGCTAACAAGAATTAGCCCTGGTAATTGTTCTATTACTATACCTGAATACAGGGTAGTAAAAACAAAGTAGGATTAAACAATATGTTGGGGTAAAAACTTATATTTATTTTATATAAAAACCAACTATATACAGGGAAGTGAGAAATTGGTAGAGGGGAAATTGTTGGAATGGAAGGCCAGAGAATTAGGCCAAGATTGGCATCAATGTCATAACCAAAATATCAATATGAACTATTGATTTTTCACCCAGAAGTAGAGATCAATCAAGCAATTGGATTATTGATATTACTTCTATTTATCATTCTAGACTTAAAAGCCAAATAAACGCTTTGATTCTGGAATTAAAGGCCTAATTTGTTGCCTCTTGATGTAATCACCAGATTGCCAAATTGCAAAGAGGATTTGAGTAAAATCCAGAATACTCTGGAATCCACTAGTTCTTGATTGATTGGTTGAGCAATGGCCTTATGTGTAATTACATTTTGGATCTGACTTCAAACTTAATGTCCATCAAATCCATTACATTCTAGCACATTGCAACATTTTCTGCCACTGGATTAGATGGCAGGGTTTAAAAGCGCCTCCAGGACCCTAGGTAGCAGAATGTTTTATTCCTATACTCTAAGATCTCCACAGCCCAAAAGCAGACTGTTCAGGTGGTCATTCCCAAGAGAAAATGGGCTTCAGCCAAGGCAGCTCAAGCCAAAAGAACCCCAGTGGAAAGAGAGCGGACTCTGGGCCAACTGTTACCCATGATGAATGTAGATAGTCAGTACTTGGACTTTTCAGTCAAGTTTTGATGGGAGTCAATTCCTACTATGCCTTTGGAGGGAACTGATCACTTAATGGCAGCCTTGTTCTTGGTTCTTCAGCAGCCACTAGTCCTTACCTAGCTCAATTTAGAGGAGGGTAACTTGGTTCAGTGGCAATTTTCTATGCAACAGGTGAAGGAGTACTTGGAGGGTCATCTTCAGAGTTTTGCTTTCTGTGGTCAGCAACTTGGGTCCACACAGCAGGCTACTGTGTTGGCCATCTTCAAGACAGTGGTCAGGGCTTGGGCCATGCCTGGCTAGACTGTTCCTCAAGTGAAAGGTTGGGTAGCTACCAACAACTTTGAACAAAGACTTTGTTGTGCGTTCCAGGCTACCCTGAAGGGGGTGGATCCTGTCAGTGAAGACCATATAGTTGCCATGACTCTTACTGGGAACATGATGCTCTGTGGCGCCAACAAGTTTGACCTTACTAAGGAATGCAACATGGCTGCTTTCCTTGACTAGCTTCTTGGGGTGTACTACTGTCTAGGTGGGAAAACTCCAGATGAGTATGTGCTCCGTGAATCCCTTCTGTGAGATTGTATCTTCCTTGGTGTGTCCTTCCCTGTTGCTGTTGGAATCAATTGTGTTTGGCGCTTAATGGGTCTTCAATGTCCCATCCTTGGGCATCGGCTTTGTGGGTCCTCTGAAAACCAGCTTTGTTACTTGGCTGCGGTTCAGGCCTTGGTTCAATTGGTCTGGTATATGCAAGGCCTGGTATCTTAACAATAAATGTCTTCCAATTTCTTTTTCTTATATATTCTTTGGTTTTAGAAAACTGGACAACAACCCATGGATTTTTTTCATTAGGCTTTCTTTTTTGGGTTATTGTCCTCATTGGGGCTTACTCTTGACTACTAGGAGAAGCACACATATATTGTGCATGCACTCTAGTAATCAATTGCCCAGAAACTGGCTCCTTCAATATGTATGAGTTGGGGCCAGTTTTTTTGGATGACTTGAACAGGACCTTGCCATAGAGAGGCAAGTTTAGACTCCCGCCTGTAATCTCTGTTGCTGAATAAGTAGACCTCATCTCCAATTACGTAGGACTTTATAAGGAAATGGGCTTTTTCACTATTAGTTGAAGTACAGGCTTCATTTGGGGTCTTCTTGGGAGAGGGTCCACAGTTGGTGTGGGCTTGCAGAGTTACAGCCACAGTGAACTTTGCAAAACCTATTGTGGCCGCAATTTTCCCAAGAGACATGAGCATTCCTTGCTTTTTGATCATTTTGAGAACAATTTCTGGGGAAATTAGCTTTCTTCTGTGTCTTGCAGGCTGATTGGCTGGAGGTGGGATGTGTTCATCTTGAGAACCAGGTGGTATCATCTGGTTGGCTGTTTCTGGATTTTAGCTTCCCTGGGTGACCTCTTGGCTCAATTGGCCAATTTCAGATGCTAGTGTTGATACATGATTTGTGTTAGCAGCTGACTGTGTGTGATGAGCAAACAGGGCCATGCTTGAGGACGCAAAAGAAAGAACACACTCCTGTGTAGTGCTTAGAAATGAGCATGCAAGTTGGAAATGACCATAAACAGAGGCTTCACTATTAGAAGACCCAGTGTAGCCCTGAATGATTTTGTCAAGGCCAGGGAACAGCTCATTTACTTGATTGTTATTAAAAAAAGAAATAATAATTTTTTTATTAAAAAATAAACTCAAAAATAGAAGTGTATGTTTTAGTCAATTTTATTGTTAAGTATGTTAAGTTGGTGAATAATAGGATCTAAATTTTAGCTGTCCTAAACTGGAATAGGGTGATTTTTGAGAATGCCTAAGATTCCTAAAAGGATTAGCACAAATTCACTCTAGATTCTTTGACTTCCTGTTTGAGATGCCCATAAATTATATTTATTTCAAATTCACCTCATTTTTATTTGAAATCTGGTTCTTGGATTTGACAATCCTGCAATTTCAGATTTGCTTAATTTTTACATGTTGTCTATGATTTGTTAGACATACAGGAAATCTCATATTGTACATTAGAATCCTACATTTCTGATTCATGTATCCCACATTTGCTTGTTGTGTTTTGTCTTTAGTTAGTTGAGTTTTCTGCTCAAGGGATTTGAAATTTACCAATTTAAATGAACCAAAAAAGTCAAATTAAATGTTTAATTTTATTAAATATTTAATTTTCACTCAGCTGAGTTGCCCGCAGATGCGATTTGAAATTTGGACCAAGAATTTGACAATCCCGCATTTTTACGTTTAGGCTTTGAATTTACAGTAACTTACTTCTAAAGGTGATATTTAAAAAGATATTCTAAAAGTCTAATTTTTTATTGATACGTCATTAAATGATTTAATTTATAGCAAACTTTGTATTATTTTTTGGTTGGTATATCTGAAACCTAAGAGTTATTGAATTATGTGGTAGTTTTTTAAATATAGCGAGTAAAATATAAACATGTTTTAAATACCACTTTGACTGGTGTTATTGTTTGAGATTCAATTTAAGGTCTAAACCTATTTTTCTGTAATTTACACTAGGAAGCAACGATGTGATTGGATACAATTTATTATGTCAGCTGTCAAAAGGCAATCGTCTGAACAAACCATTATTTATTCTCAAATTGATTAACTCAATGAGTTTTCAGTAGTAGCTTTTAATTTATCCTAAGTGGAGCTTAAGCAGTGATTAACAATCACATGGCAATCAATTTTCCCATAAAATTTAGAGTTCCACCACTTTTTTATCAGAAAAGCATTGCTATAATGGCTTGTATTTGGCGCCATAAGATGATGTTTTGAAGGGGAATCTTTATCCAATAGAAGTCAAATTTTATCTGCAACAGCGCCAATAAGGATTCCAAGTGGATAGCGATATAACGCTTGTATCAATGAAATGTAAAATTTAGAATCCTAATCTGCAACAAAAGATTGGCCAGATAAAGGGATATCAATTAATTAAAGTAATTCTTTTTAATAACCACAATTTATATTCATGAATTTCGGAACTCCTGTCATCACCAAGGGTAGTCTCCTCTTGGTAAAGGGAAAGTCGAAGCTGGTAAATTAGAGTCCAAGAGCCTTCTCTCCACGTTACACATCTATTAATTTGACAGGATAATTCTAAAAGTCAAAGTACTAACGTAGGCTTTAACTTATACTCATTTAACAAGATGCCCTTTGACAATTTCTTCAAACAAATCCTTAAGCTCAAAGGGCTTAATTTCCTTTTGGAAGCGTTCTTGATTGTAAAGGGTCTAGTTCTTTTTCTGCTGGCGGCCTCCTTATGTCTTTACGGAGCGCCAGCTCAAATCCTCACATTTGTCTTTTGCCTTTGGTCGTACCCTGCATACCACTACTGCCAGAGCGACCTTCTTGATATGCAATACTGCTTTATGCAGTTTACTTTTGAGAAAATACAGGGTGCACGCATAACCTATTCCGGGGATAAAATTGATTTCGAGGAGTCGGCAGTTGTCTTCAGCAATCATCAATCTTCAGCAGATCTATTCATGATAGGCGCTTTATCTAACAAGGTTTCTATGGCGGGGCGTTCAAGATACTTTATGAAAGATTCAATCAAGTACATCCCGATCTTTGGCTGGGGTCTTTGGATGACGGGACAATTTTTCCTAAAGCGCAACTGGTCGGAGGATAAGGGTCTTATCAACCGCACCTTCGAAAGAATCATCAGGTTTAAGCTCCCTGTTTGGGTCATCTCGTACCCCGAAGGCACTCGGTTATCCCCAGAAAAGAAAAAAAGAGGTAATTTTTAAAAGCCTTTTCAAATTGAACAACAATTAGTCTCAGGAGTTCTCGGCCTCTCGCGGCTTACCACCTTACGAGAACGTTCTTTACCCTCGCTCAAAGGGCCTGGTTGCTACGATCCAGGCGTTTAGAAACTCCCACATCCACTACGTTTATGACGTAACTATCGCTTATCGTAAAGGTCCTTCTTCCGATGGGTTTGGAAAAACTCTTGGCGCCTTTCAGCACTATTACTGCAACAGATTATCCCCCGAGTATCTATACCACATCCATGTTGACAAGTTTCTCATCAATGAGTTGCCTACTGACGATAAGCAACTCTCAGAATGGCTTATCAAGCGATTCCAGTGCAAGGACCTCCTTTTGGAAAGCCTCAAGTCTCAGAAATGGACCAATATTCTTCCAGAAAGCTGCCATCTCAGAGACTCCCCACTTTAATATTTGATTCAAAACTATATTTATTTTGCTCAGGTATGTATCGGCATTATGCCTTTAATCCAAGATTTAACTACCTTTCCTGGAGCATAGCCTCCATACTTGTGGTATCTACTCTGAATCTGATTAAAAAACCCACTGGCACTGTTATCATTTTCCATCCAAGTAAAGGTATTTCGATTTAAAATCAAGCTTCACGTTAGTTCCTATCCATGCCAAAGAACATTCAACTGCTAATTAATCCAAGTGACCAAAAGCAAACAAAGCTCAAAGCTATAAATCAAACTGCCAACAATTAAATGCAATTTAAATACAGATAGATACCTGTATCGACTACTGTAGGGTACTGAAGACTCCATATACCGCCAATCCAATGTCCAAATTTTAGACTTTATAATCACCCTTATTTTCATATTGATACAAACCTGACCCTTACAGACAGTATCAAAGAATCTATAACAAGCAAACTAGCTGAAGAAAATAGTATATTAGACATTGTGATTGATAGAAGTACAATCAACCGAGATATGATGTATAAAGCAACATATCAGTACACCATATAGCTAACATAGATTAGTTCAGTGAAGTACACCCAGACAGCAGTTTCCAACCCTGCCGAGACAAAAAATCACATCACCCTAAAACAAAAGCAACTCAGCCCAAACAAAGGAGCAACCATTGGCTTATAGAATATAAGGGCACCAGAATTAAAGCGTAAACGGCCCAACACATTAAATCAGCTACAGATTTTAAAAAGACATCACACCCAATCAAACAGAACCAATGCAACAAAAAATACAACCCTAAATATTGCAACTAAATTGTTTATAGTTCAGTACCTGGATTTAGTGAAAGAAGACAGTCCAATGGAGGACAGAAAGAAGATTTTTAATAAAAAAATCTTTATTGAGAAGAATGAAGGTTCATATCCCATTTGGAAAAGTCATTTAGCCCTCAAGAAAGGTAGCATATGTGACATTGATCAAGGTAGGGGTCAGCAGTGTTATGAATAAAGGGCATTGTTAGAATCTTTGTCATAAATAGGTCTCACTCTTTATATGAGAGTAAGGTATACTGCAATGCTGATAGAATTAAGTGAGTTCATAATAACAAAATTCTCATGAGGTGATTTACTGAGAAGCTTTTGTGTACTGTAAGATATGTTGGCAAACAAGATGTCTGACCCAGTTACAACATTCTCTCACACCTAAGTGTAAAACTGTGATCCCTTTTCTTATAATTTCCCAGATAAAGTAGCTTTCAAACAGGTTGAGATAAACAAAGTTGTTCAGTTCAGAACAAATGGGTTCATTCACATAATAAATCTTAACTTTTTCAAAAGAAATAGAAGCTAATCCTATAAAAATGTGCGCTGTTTGGCAAAAATATCCAGGCACACAACAAATTATGTAAACTGAAAACCAATGTATGATGATTCAAAAACAAATGGCAAGGTTGGAAGCCCTTTGGTAAATGATTTTAAACCAAACTCTTTAACCCTAGATGTCTATGTTAGTCAAATATAAAAATGTTAGTAAAGTTTGCAGAAGTAATTGGATCAAGGCGTCTAACATCTTATAAAAAGTAAAATAAGAACTAAGCCAATTTATTAAACATAATAATATAAAACAAATACCTGTTTTAACAATAGAAGATTGATTTAAAAAATTGACTTTGAGACCAGGGTATTGGTCTGCATTGATGAGAGGATTAAAACTGTTAAGGACTGAATTCTGGGTATTATTGTAAAAACTACTTAATTGGTGGCAGAGGAAATCAAATGATATCATAGTGCAAAATAAAAACTAGTGATCCAATAATGGTTAAAAAATAAATAGAAATGAGGAAATAAAATATAAGCCACACACCCTATCAAGTATCTTTTTGAGGTGCAAGTCAAACAATTTCAACTTGGGCTTGATATTATAAAACTCAAGAAATTTATTCCTGCTTGGGGTTTGAGATGAGCTATAACTTTGAAGAAGCTAACCAAAATTGGTTAGTCTTAAAATTGAGGGCCAATTGGTAGTAAATATCACAAAAACAATAGCTAACTTTAAGCAGTTAGCTTATGCACCAAAGAGGAAGAGAAAGTGTAAGCAGGGGATGACACAAGCTACAATAGGAGCAAAAAGAACCAGAGTAAGCAAAAACCAGTCCAAAGTCTGAATTTGAATTTTACGGAAAAAAACAAAAAAGTAAGTCTCCCAAATTAATCACTAATCTTTGTGTATATATCCTGAGTTTGAAACTTGTAGTGGTTAAAAATAAGTTTCAAAAAAGACTACTAACTTAAAATCTTGGATTCAAGGACAAAAATTTAGAGGGGAGAAATAGGAATTGGTGGTGAAGAGAATAAAATTGTTGATCATGTACTGGACCATAGTTGAAGCACTGCAAAGAATAATGTTTGGCTGTTGTAAAATTCTTCATAATAGCAGGTTAAAAAGGTGAATCCTGAAATAAATGTGTCAAGCACTAGAACAAATGAGTTTCAATCACAAAACAAAGCTACTATGTTTACTATGATTCTCAAAAACAAAATGAACTCAGTCATTAAAGTGAAAAACTTGATCCAACAACAAACCCTAATAGCAACTAAAACAGACAGCATAAATATCAAATATAAAAAATAAGTGGATCTATAAGACTGTTACAGTTCATTTTAATTAAGATATACAATCTAAACATAAAATATAAATAAATATTCTGGGTGTCTGGGTTTGGATTAAAATTATCAAAACCCCCAAATTTATCAATACATATGGCTAGAAGTACAGTATTTTTCAAAGCTATGTAACTAAGCAAAAATACTTCAGGTTTTAAAAAAATGGATTGGAATTCAATCAAACTCCAACTATCAGTGTAAAATGTACACTCTGTTAACAGAGATTTTGGGCGTTAATAGACAAAATGGCTCAACATGACAATGAAGATCTCATACAACAAACAATTTTTTTTAAAATATGATACAAAATACATGGTTTAACAAACAAAATGGGGTGAGTTAACCTTTAATGTACATATGGGTCATTATTTTGATTATTAGATCATTTTCTAATACACATGCTGGATAATTTGTACTGTAAATTCAGAACCTAAACATAAAATGCGGGATTGTCAAATCCTTGGTCCAAATTTCAAATCACATTTGCGGGCAACTCAGCTGAGTGAAAATTAAAATATTAAATAAAATTAACCATTTAATTTGACTTTTTTGGTTTATTTAAATTAGCAAATTTCAAATCTCTTGAGCAGATAACTCAACTAACAAAAGACAAAACACAACAAACAAATGCAAGATACATGAATCAGAAATGCGGGATTCTAATGTATGATTTAAGATTTCCTGTATTTTAAACAAATCATAGACTGCATGTAAAAATAACAAGTCTGAAATTGTGGGATTGTCAAATCCAAGAACCAAGTTTCAAATCACTATTTCAAGGAATTTGAAATAAATATAATTTATGGGTGTCTCAAAAAGGATGTTAAAAGATCTAGAGTGGATTTGTGCTGATTCTTTTAAGAAGCACAGACATTCTCAAAAATCACCCTATTCTAATTTAGGACAGCTAAAATTTAGATTGTAATATTCACTAACTTAACATACTTAACAATAAAATTGACTAAAATATACACTTCTCTTTTTGGGTTTATTTTTTAATAAAAAAATTATTATGTCTTCTTTTAATAAAAATCAAGTAAATGAGCTGTTCCCTGGCCTTGACAAAATCATGCAGGGCTACGCTGGGTCTCTTAATGGTGAAGCATCTGTCTATGGTCACTCCCAACCTGCAGGCCCCTCCGCAAGCCCCACCCAGGAGTGTGTTATTTCTCCTGTAACTTCTAGAATGGCCCTGTTTGCCCATCATGCACAGGCAGCTGCCAAACCAAATCCTGGATCAACAATGGCATCCAGAACCAGCCATTTGAGCCAAGTGGTCACCCAGAGAGCCCCAAATCCCAAAACAGCCAATCAGATGGCATTGACAAGTTCCCAAGATGGACACATCTCACCTCCAGCCAATAATCCTGCAAGACGCAGAAGAAAATTAATCATGTCAAAACTGCAGGCTTGACCTGCCAGCAAGGTTCCAACCAAGCGGGTTTGTGACCCGCAATCCAATTATCCGGCCACTCAAAGCCAAACCCGGAAGTCAACTCAGATTACCAAATCAATCAACATGAACAAATGATGATCCCTCACAGTGGATACCTCAATTTGGCGCTTGACTCATTAGCAGGATCAAGTCATCCCCT